>CALYLW010000612.1:221642-449747 GCA_944989445.1 Ampullaceana balthica | reverse complement strand
TATATTCTTCAATTTTTCTTAAATAAACCATTGAATTTATTGATGACTGTAAGAAACTGATTTCGCTACCATGTCAGTACAGTTAAAATACTTAACCCGTCCCTGGTGCAATGGAAAACTTCCTGCCGGTCCGCCACACTAAAAAGTTTGAGGAACACTGCCTTACACAACAGGATTTCCTAATAGGCAGAGAACAAAGTGTACTAATAAATGGCTTGAAATCAACACCTATAGGTTAACTCAGGAGTTACACAACTGTCCTAGGCCCTCTAATCTTTCTAATTTCACAAATTTATTAATAACATCAAAAAATAGCAACGATTTGCCACAACCATCCAGGACGATCAACACACTATTGACATTGTAAATTTAAGTCGATTTCATTTGAGTTTATCTGAACTGAATGCAGTCTCTAAAAGATAAATATTCCCATGTTTGTTCACATCACCAGATAGTTATATAAATAACAAAGTCACTTATGCTGTTTAAAAAATATATTTTATTTTAAAAAAAGTTAGAGCCATAGGCATCTGAGACTTAACAAACAGGGACATACAAGTATTCAACTTGCTTTACAGATTTTTATGCAAACGGGATTTTTAAAATCAAAACATTTCTAAGTATAAACAAATTATTTTTTAAAATTCTCATTTGGACATATTTAAATTTTTAGTAATTTTTGGCAAGCCCACAAAAACAAAAATATTTAAAGAAAATATAATTTATTTAATATCTTCTCAAACACAAGTTCATCCTTAATGATATCATTTAGTTAAGATACACAGTTTTAATATCTTTTTTCTTCTGAAAAAGTATATATAAATATTAGCTACCGGTACTTATTATCTGATTTAAAGCAGTCATTTAAAAAAAATAAAGAATGTTTTATCATCATTTCATAAACTTTATAATTTTACAATGTGTAAAACTTTTCTTTGAAGAATTGCATGTATGGAATAAATAGGTAAAGTGTTATTTTTAAAACAAAAATTCAAAAATGTTTGTAGCTTCTTAAAAAGCATTGGTTTATTAGTATACATTATTTAATTCTTATTGAATGCATTTAAGAATTTAGAAAGCTATATGCTAAAAATTTATTTGAGAAAAAGTTTAAAACCAAGTATTATTTCAAGTGGGAGAGCTGTTTAACACCAGTGCTCTAACTTCTCAATTTGTATGTAGATATCAAAAAAAGAAAGAAACTTTTTTTTTCTGGAGATAATACTTCTTTCTGATTTCTGCTTTAAATATTAATTTTAACTATGGGAAACTAGTTGGTGTCCTTGGATTTCCCAGAAGCTGACCATTTTTTATATTAATTCTGAAGATTCCATCACTTGGAAGCTCATATGAAGCATTGTTTACAGAGTTTATTAATAAACAATAGTTTTTAATGCTACTGCAATATTTTACATGCAAAAATGTTTAATTAAACCTATTTGCTCTTTTGCTTCAGAAGATACACATATTTTAATAAAAACCTCCACATTTGCATTTGATCAAATAAGATTAGGTCAATGAGTTAATCTGATAAAAAGTCTTCCAAAATATTTTTATCAAATTTTTAAAACTTAAGATCCTAATCCTATCCTTATCTGTCCATCTCATACCAGTAATTTTATTTAATGTCAAGAAGAGAGTGTAATAAATACATTTTAAAATCAGGTCTGCATGACTTAAGCAATAACATTTTTTAATTCTAATTATAATAATGAAAATATTACTCAAGATATAAAGTAAATGGGTTTTGCCAAAAATATTCCAGTGTATTGCCAACCAGGAAATTTATAGATTTCGCTTCAGTCAGAAAGCTGGCATTTCAGTCTTTAGGTCATTCTTTGCTAAGGGCGGAATGATATGGTTAAGGACTCCTTAAAAGAACACATCAGAAAACTCATTCTGGCTTCACAACTTGTAACTGATCCCCTACCGCACTTTCCGTAGACTCCTCCGTAATAAAAGCAGAGATAATAAGAACAAAGAGCCTCAATGGTCTAGACATTCACATAAGCACTTTCATTAATTTTTTTTAAATCTAGGAAGGTACGAAAATTATGAAAATACTTCATGTCAATAGTATAGTTTTAAAAAAGATTTTTTATATTTTGAAACACATTTAGAACATTTTCAATGCTCATGATGACAGCATCCAAATCTGAATGTAATAATATCACAGAGATTTTGATAATATTGTTAATCACAGCGCTATGACACAAGTATAGTGCAAGTAAGTGATATTTACAATGATTTCTAACTTGAAGGTAATTAAAACTCATAATGAATAACTCCACACTTCACTATTTTAATTTCTGAATTGGGGCGCTCATTAGTGGTGTCTTGTTCCTCCATCTTTTTTAGAACTTCAGTTCCCTCAATAACTTTTCTGAAAAGAAAACATTTTTGAAAAAGAAAATTTAAAAAGTAGAATAAATAAATACAGGCTGTTTTTGTATATGCTTGTTTGTTCAAGTTTTATAATTGATAAATTTTCCAATGGAAACATGATACTTCATGTGGTAGGACTTAAAATGTTCAAGAGTAAGAAATCAAAACATGCCTTAAAAGAAAGTTTATATTACCCAAAAGCAACATATTTAGTATCCATCCATGGACATGGCTGAAGTGTTATGTAGAACTGAGAACCATTTGTGTGTCTCCCTTTGTTGGCCATCCCAACAATGCCCCGTTCATTGTGCTTGATAACAAAATTCTCATCTATACAAATAAACAAAATATGGAATGGTTTTTAGCACATGTAATGAAACAGTTATTGCCCTTGGTTGAAAGTGAACACTGTAAATTATGTCAAATTTCAAAACCATAATAATGTGTTTGGTTTTTTAATCTAAAACAATATCTACAAGTTCATATTAACAAATTTCCACCATAAGTGTATATGAAATGCATTATACAAACAACAACATTTGAAAAATTTTCAAATATATTCTACATCTTTAGAGTAGATACATATTTTTGAGTCATATTTAGTTTGAATGACTCTTTTAAATTTAATTCATTGTCATTTAGTTTTCAATTATATTAACATGTATAAAATAACATCAGTTAATTAACCTTCAAAAACTGGACCAAAAACAGATTCACCACCATTTCCTCGTCCCTGGAAGATATCTGTAATATATTGTTCAAGAAAATCTAATGTATTATTCTGAAAATTGTATTGAAGTTGAGTTTATTGATTTTCATTGAATTATCTGGAGGGTTAATTATAGAGTTATTGAACAACTTTTCATAAAAGTCCTTTATAATGATTTATAACAATAATTATTTACTTTTTTTTTGTTGTTAATTCATAATATACCTCCTCCTTGTATCCATCCATTTTTAACTATACGATGGAAAATTGAATTTTCATAACACAATCTATATCCAGTCTCTAATGATTCCCCCTTCTCGCCCGAGCAGAGAAGTAAAAAATTTGCACAAGTCTTGGGTGTAATGTCAGAAAACAACTGTTCATAGAAAAACGTACAATTACTCCTTTGAAAGACATAAGCAAAATGGTTAAAAAGAGCTTTGGAAATAAACCGGTTGAGTCTAAACTTTATTTCACAGAAAATTTTTGAAATCATAGAATTAATATTGCTAATATAGACCAAGAATAGCCAAAGTTATTCTAAGTTCTAAGAATTGTTTTCAGAGACTCTTTAAAATTAAGGAATAAGAATTAAGATGTTATTAAATAATTTTTTTCTGGTTAATACATTTGTGGGTTAAACAGTTTTTTGGCTGGTAAAATTGATTCTCTACTTTAAAAATATGGTACCTCAATCACTAAGCCACCTATGAATTCATCATTAATAGCAATATCCAGAAAAACATGATCATGGCCTTGTGAATTTAGCTTTTTTTTATATGCTTCTTCTGTTAGGGTGAAATACAGAGGCTCCGGTCTGTACTCCTCATAGTTGTGGTTATCTTCTGCCCAGCTAATGAAATCATCCGGTCCTCCAATTAAGGCCCCATTTACAAAAGCAATAGCTTTATCACTAAAGCCCCATGCTTCTCCTCGTAATTCCTGTGAATTTAAAATTATTTAAGTCACAATTTATTTATATTTAATGACATAAAAATCTATTAAATGTTCATGTTAAGTGAAAATAATGTTCTTAGAAGGTGCTCACACCTCAACAAAATCAGGGAGTCCAAATTGTTTCTGATTTTTAACAAGGAAGTTAGGATAAATTACATGATCTGGGTACATGTTAAATAAAGTCGCATTAGAGCATTTTTTAACTAGGCAAAATAAAAGGTTTTTTTGCCAAAAGAAGAAGATGCTACCAAAAAAGAAGATGCTATGAAAACACCATTAAAGCTACTGCTTCTACTTTTAGTTCTCACTTAAAAAACAATTTATTTTGGTTACATCTAGCGAAGTTATTTTTTTAAATGACACAAAATATTTCTACTAAGTTGTGTAATATAAAAAATAATTATAATTTAAGAAAATTCATTAACTATTTGAATTTTATTGAAGTTACTTAATTTGTAACCAAGTGTACATACACATGGCGGATTGTGTCAATCAATAAACATTTATCATAGATACAAAATTTTAGGCATGAATATTTGGATGTTATGCTATTTTCTAACATAAAATTTTGATTGATATTTTTTTAAAAATAAAGTTAATTACTTGAATGCATGTTTTGGGGGTTTTTTCAATTTTTTTTTAGTGGAATTTCAGTCTTCCTACACTTCTGTTTCTAGTTTTTAATTAATTAATAGCCTCAAAAAATTATGATGATACGGAAGGATTTAATTACCTTTCTTTTATTTTCAATGTATGTATCCCAGTCACACTGTAGCATGCCAAGTGTGATGGGGTTTGGAAATAATTCTGGATTCCTCCTGTTGAGATCCTGTCATTCGAAATACCATTAAATTTTACTAAATATAAAATAACAATTGAGTTGTGAAAAGATTAAGTTTATAAATATAAATTGTTTGAGAACATGTTTCCTATGTCAAGAAGATTGTATTTGGTGTACATATTCACAGAAGCTAATTCAAATTACATACATTGATCTGGATTTGTAGAAGTATTCTACTAAAATTTTATAATCTTGCAATGTAACAGTATTAGTAGTATTTTTTAAAATTTCAATTAAAATACAATAGGAAATCAGCATTGAAAAATGTACAATAATAACTACATGTACTTTGAATAACAAAAAATTAATGAGTAATTTTTTATCACTCAATGCAAAAACGTCATTGTTATAAATTTCTTTTTGATTAAAATTAAATACATAGATGGCAATTTAATATCAGTATTTCAATAAATTAATTTCTAGCATTTTCCTCTATTCGAATTTATTAAATGTGAAAAATAGTTTGTGTTAAAACTTCATAATCATGCATCATGAGGAAAAACATCTTTAAATTAGATTTTGAGCAATGTTCCCCCTAAGGTTCGTTGGTCAGTGTGCAAAGTAGAAAAACTCGTGTCCAAAGTTGATCAGGATTCATTTTTTTAACCTGCCTTGGGACCTGGTCATAACTGTGAGACAGCACTCCTCCATATCATGAACAAAGTTCTTTGTTGTGGATAGTGGATACCATTGTCATGTGTCTTGGTTCTGTTGGACCTCAGTGATGCTTTTCATGTGAGTGATCATGAGCTTCTTCTATCAATACTTCTAAATGAAGCAGACATCTATAAAATTACCTTTCAATTATTAATTTCTTAGAAGACAGGATATTGTGGTGAATCCTGCATCTTCCCAGTCCATTTCCCTAACCTGTGGCAACCCATTGTCTATGTACAGTCAACCCTCATTTATGGTGTTTAATTACTTCCAGACTATTGCAAAAGGTGAATTTCCGCAAAAATAGGATTCTTTATTTATAAATCAAATATTTCCATTATTAGAGCATAGAAAAGCTTATATGACCTGAATACTTTTTTTCAACATACATGTAATTAGAACCTTGTGATGTGAAATAATATCCTTTAGTTATAATACTCAACATATAATACAATTGAAAAATAAGAGAAAGTAAGATGTGTTAGACTTTAAAATTATCATATAAATCAGTGTATGTTATTAGCCTTTGTTTCACCACATCTGACAACAAAGCATGCGCTGTATTACTTTCATTGTCTTTTAAAACTTTTTAATGTATTGGGGAAAAAAAATGATAAAGATGAAGCAGAGAAAGTCAAAGCACGAAGTAGCAAGGAATGACTGTACACTAGCCAGCGTGGCAGAATTATTTGAAATCACAGTTTATCTCACAAAGTTATTTTGCAGATGACATAGAACTGTTTTCTCCAATTCTTTGGGACAGAGCTGCTGCCTTTCAGGCTATCAAAGACGGCTTTCTTGTTGTGAAACTTAAATGACCAAAAGGAATGTTTGTGTCATTCTGGTTCTAATATTTGGAATGCTTCCAGCACGTTTAATAAAAAAATATATTTCTAGGATCCCTTTTTCCTATCCTGTTAGAGACCTCTGCTTTGACATTGATAGTTAACTTACAATGATTCCTTATGGTAACTCTGAGGTCAGCACTCATCCCTGTCATCTATGAGCTCTAGGCACTCTAGGCTAGTTGTAATCTCAAATAAATAATTGAGCAGTAAATCCTGTGGCATACTCCTAAGTTTCCTTATTCCTTGATTACTGGAACACTAGTCTGATGGGTGTGCAAAATACTGCAGCACACATTGTATTGCCAATAATGATAAACTGATAAAGTAAAGAAATCTGACCACACTCACATCACACTAGTTCTCCACTGTGTGTGTTAGAGAAAAAGTTAATTATAATTATATCACTGACATACAGCTGCTGTGTGGAAGGATCTACACCAGATTATTCGGAAGAATTTAAAATATATATGAAAACATGCACATGTAGTAATAGTAATTGTATTCATTTCATCATTTCAAGTAGTTGTGGCTGTGGGCATATCTTTAATTCCTAATTTACATAAACTTATATTGGCTGAGGATTTGTCAAAGAACCACATGGATTATGTTAAAACTACATAATAACAAGAAATATATGTTATTACTTCAACACACGATTTAGCTTTTATAAAATTGACTTCATTTATAAGTCCGTAAAGAGCAACTTGATACACTTTGCCTGAAGCCGCCATATTGTTTACTCCATGGAAACCTAAATAAGTTAGATAACTCTTCTGTTAACTTCAAATAAAGAATTTACACATGGTGCTGTGGCATTGCAACATTGTGTCCTTTTTTTTTCCATTTTAAAAATAAATTTGGTTAATAATTTTGAATAGGAAAATTATCGGCGTGACCAAAAAGTTTTTAAAAATAGTCTCAAACAGAAAGTTTTCGGCAGCTAGTTGCAAATGCTGTGTGAACGTTGAACGCATGTCACTTACAAATCCTCCTTTTTACCGTCTGCCGTTCGGGCTCGGGTGGGGCATGTGTTTGAAAAAAAAAGGAAAACGAACAGTAACAGACTAATAAAACCCCAATAAAGTGCAATGCTAGAGATAAATATAAGATAAGCGTAGGCACCACCGTAGTATGCAATAAATCTGTATAAATCACTGAAGATAATTGCTTCCTGGCCTTCTCTATGCTCAATTTTCCACCGTCAGTTTTAGATAGCATTATATAATTATGATTAATTCTATAAATAAGCATTGCCATTTTTTATTTACTTATTATTTTCTTTTAATTTTATTACTCAATTTGATAATTCTTACTTTTCAAGCATCTCGGTAATTATATCATATAGAATAGGACTGCGATAAAGCTTAATATTTGTTGTTTTCATTGCACAATTTGTTTGTGTATTTTGTATTTTAAGTAGATGGATAACATGCTAACAGGGTATAATGAGCCTTACAAGACGTCACAAAACAACGAGAGTTTCGACAAAGAGCCTTCTTAAACGAATAAATAGAAAAAACAAACAAATAAAACTAATAAAAAGAAATTAAAACTAAGCTGCGGTGAAATCCAGAGCCAATGAGAGCAAGTATTTTGTATTTTATCTCGGTAATTAGAGTAACCACTAACCGGAACAGTGAACGGCGCAGGCATTTATTTTGAAAAATTATTTTGTGTATTTTTACCGGCTTTGAGACTACAACATAAACATTGTAAAAAAAGTAATCAATAAAAATGAAAGAAGCAACTATTGGCTCGACTTACACTATACCATGTTCACAGACAGTTCATTGTGTGGAATTTTCTCCATTTGAATGGTCATGTCAGCTTCTTGCCGTTGGAACGTCGTCAGGCATTTCTGTTTATTCATGTCGTTTCCAGGTAAAAAAATAAATATTAATAATGTTAGGCCTAGGCTTTTTTTCTTCTTCTGTTTCTATCGATAGTAATCCTGCAGTTTCTACACGTATAGAATGGGACTGCAATAAAGCTTTTAAATAAAATACACAAACAAATTGTGCAATGAAAACAATAAATTTGTACTTTATTTTTAGACTGACACGACAGTAATCAGTAAACGTTTCGGCTAATTACTAATTACTAATGCCTTCATCAGTACAACATAAAATACATTTTATACATTCTTACAATACTTACATAAGTAATAATAACATTCTTAAAACATATTGTATTTTAAATTCGGCTGGATCCTATTTACGTGGCCAAGATGGCGGCGAGTCATTTCCGGGCGAAGTGACGTCACTTCGACGCTACCTGTTGCTAGCCGCGAGTTGCTTCCCTTGAAAAATGATGTTGGTTTTATTATTTCCGATTATCTCCCCTTAGGCGAGAAGACGTAGTATTTAACAATGGAAAGGATGAGAATGTGTTCATCCGCGTGTCTTGTCATGGGGGCGGGGGAGGGGGCGTAAGGGGTGGGGTTTTAGGGGAGGGCCTGCCCTCCCCTAATTAGATTAATTGTAAATTAATAAATATAAATGGGGGAGGGGTGAAGGGGAGGGGCTTGCCCCTCCCCTTCCAAAATTTACCGTTTTTCAACTCGCTAAATGCGGCACTATATGCTGTGACGCGTATGTAACCGAAGTGTTCCAGCCCGGGACAATAGCCCGGGGACAATCCGCAATTCCTTTCGCTTGAATTGCTCCAGGTGTTCACATCGCGTTAAGTGTTCTTAAAGTGTTCTTAACTTGAGGGTATTTTTGCTTCAAAATGGAAAGTGAAATTTACCGCCTGTTTTTGGGATCGTCTAGCGAATCAGGGCAAAAGGTGTATGCTTGATTGGCTTATGACGTATGGATTTGATTTCTGATCGGTACGAGTGCCCTGCATGTAAGAAGGACATGAAATTGTGTGAATCAGGTGAGCGTGGTGATGGTTTCATTTGGAGATGTCGCGACAAAAGCCATGCCGCTATAAAGCGTAGTATACGGGGTGGGTCGTGGTTTAGTGGTAGCCGTTTATCTTTTTTACAGATTCTTTTATTGACACACTATTGGGTTAGGAAATTGACTTTCAAAAATAATTCGACTGAATCGCAGGTGGATCGAAACACAGTGACGGACTGGGCTAGCTTTTGTCGCGAGGTCTGTGTGGAAGCGTGTGTTATGGCGAGTGAAAGGATAGGCGGAGTGGGTACGATAGTTGAAATAGACGAGTCCAAATTCGGAAAGCGAAAATATAACAGAGGAAAACGCGTGGACGGTAGATGGGTGTTTGGTGGGATCGAAAGAGGATCCAAAAAAACCTTTTTCAGGGTTGTAGAGAACCGAGGTAAAGACGTCCTCCTGGCAATAATTAAAGAATTCGTGCAGCCGGGGACCACAATCATTTCTGATTGCTGGAAGTCTTACGACTGTTTAGAGGACGAAGGATTTCACCACCTAACGGTGAACCATAGCCTCGAGTTCAAAAACTCTGAGACTGGCGCGCACACCAACACTATAGAGGGCACCTGGAGCGCGGTTAAACGGGAACTGCCCACGAGAACCTGTTCTGGGGAGGGGCAGTTCGATTCATATTTATTCGAATATATGTGGCGAACCTCGTGTGGCAGTAAAGACCAAATGACCGAATTCTTAAAAGTTATAAAAAAGTTGTATCCTCCCCATTTTCGTGATTCTGATGCATGAACGGTGAGTACCATATTTTTCTTCATTTTTTCCTTTTTTTAAAACTCGGCAGGATCTTAAAATAGCCTCATTTTAAAGAATTCCCCCCCCCCTCTCCATTTTTAAAAGTCGTATTTTTCGCTGTTTTCCAAATTCGGCGCGTTTCTAAAACCCCGGTAATTTGAGATTCCCCGGTCCCCCCACCCCCTAAATTCCAATGCTATGCACTACTTTCCGGGGGTCACGTGCCTTAGCAACAACGGTGGCCGCCCGGAAATGACTAGCCGCCTTCTTGGCCACGTAAATCCTCATTTACCTTAAATTCTTTTTATTTAACATAAATATTTTAAAATTTAAAATATTGTAAAAATTTAATTTTCTCTTGAGAACTTACGTTTTTAATTTATTAAATGTAGGCATTTTGGTAAAAAAAATAAATAAACAATGATATAGTGAAATAGTCTAAATAGAGCTTGTTTTAAATTAAATTTTAACACAAAAATTATATTTTTAGGATTTGTAGTTTAGTAGTTTTAAAGTTATGAATTTTTAGTGTGGTTAAAATTGTCCCACTCCCAATGCTGCTGTGATCAATGCATTTTTCCTCCACATTTTGTGACCCCAATTCGGCTGTTCGCGTCACACACTTTATCTCTCGTTTTAATAATGGTTTTATTTTCAGGATCATCAATACTACAAATAAAATTATTATTTTTTATTTTGTTTTAAAAATAATCTTTATTAATAAATCATTTTACTTTGTATTAACAGTAAAATGTATCTTTAAACGAAGTTTATGTTGTGTTTACAAGTTCCAGTTCACACAACTATCATGACCTACATATGACAAAGTGAACTGTTCTCTATTAAAATTTACAAATAATAAAGGAACTCCTTTTAAACCTTCAACTTTGGCCCATGACTATCTAATTTAACAACACTGACCAATGGCTAAATAGTTTTTGCACACGGCTACAACTAATGAATGAAACTATTGAAGACGTAGTAGTTTGGAGTCACAATGAGGTCGAATGAATATTAATGGTTGCCAGGGACAACAAGTCTGCACAGGGTACATTATGGTATTTTATAATATCAACTCTTCAGGGTTTAGCCGTTTAAATTAAGTATATTATTGAATTAATTCCAATTTAGATAATCTTTAAAGTTCAATTATCAAATATTTTAATGTTAATAGGCTAAATAATTGAATATTTTATAAGCATCTGGGACTTCCGCCATTAAAAAGGGGGCGGTGTCACTTATGCAAAGAAGGGTCATGTCACTCAAAATGAAAAATAGCAATGGCCGACACCTCCTAGGTCAATGAAAATTGGCACAGAGATATCAATAGATCCGTGGTTCCTAACCATTTGGGGTCCATGCACCCCTTCAGATGCCCAAAAAAGTTCATGCACCCCCTCGTGAAACTTTCAGAAAATGTATAATAAACTATGTTTATTTTAGGAACACAATAGTTTTGACCATAGGTAACGGGGAATTTAGTGAGAGATCTGCTGCTTCTTATGATCAATCAGCGATTCAAATCTGGGGACTGTTTTGGACAAAGCAACTCTCATGTCATCCTTTGCATTCAACTTATTCCTTGCCTTGGTTTTAATAGTCAAAGATGTTGAGAATCCTGCTTCACAGAGATAGGTTGTGGCAAATGGAGGGACAGTCAGTACTGCCCTCTTGGCTAGTTGTGGGTAGGAATCTAGCTGGGCGCACCAAAATTCAATCAAGGTATTGCAACTGAAGGCACTCCTCAGTACTTCTCTGGTACTCAAATCAATCAGGTCATCTTTAGCAAGGTAACTGTCATCAATGTTGTCCAAGTCACAGAGAAAAGGATTGCGAATCCAAAGGTCTTTCCTAGCAATTTCTTGACAGAAATACCCATCAAAGGACCTTTGCAATGTTGAAAGGTGCTCTGAAATTTCCCCTTTGATTTTGTCAGGCAGTGATCCCTCAGTGCTTCCTTCTGCACCAGATATTACAACTTCATCCAAGAGTGGAAAGTTGGTCAAGTTGGACTTTTCTAGTCGTCGTTGGAATAGTGGCCGTTTTTTAAGGAAGGCTTGCAATCTCTCAGTAGCATCCAATACAGTCACAGCAGGTCCTTGGAGAGATGTGTTCAACTCATTCAAGATGGAGAAGATGTCAGCCAGGTATGCCAAGTAATGAACGAACTTTGTACAGTCAAACTTGTCAGCAAGGTCACTCTCTTTTTCTTGCAAGAAAATGGCAAGCTCCACTCTCAGTTCTACTAACCGAGAAAGTATCCGTCCCCTGGACAACCAGGGCACCTCAGTGTGGTAGAGCAGAACTTCATGCTGAGAGACCACCTCCTGACAGAACAACTTGAAGAGGCAGTAGTTCAAGGCATGTGAGCGGATAAAATTTACAACAGGGCCTGAAGATGAAGGATAAAGTGTGTAGTGACAATATCTGGAACTTCTTTCTTTACCAGTGCTGAAAATCCTGACTTATTACCGAGCATGGAGGGAACACCACTGTGCAAATTGAAGAAATTCTTGAAGTCCAGTCAAACTGGTTTTCAGTGAAGAATGCCCTGACTAGCTGCAGCACATCAGCAGCTTTGGTAGTAGCTAGGAGTGGCTTACAAAAGAGAAACTCCTCCTTCAGCTATCCACTGAGATATCTCAGAAATACAACAATCTCACTGCATTGTGCTACATCAGTGGATTCATCCAGCTGCATGCTAAATGGAAAAGGACTCATGCTTCTCATCTCGCACAAGACTTCATACAGAATGTCTGCAGCCATGTCACTAATCCTGGAATGAATAGTGTCATTGGACAAAGGAACTTTCTCAACCTGCTTCCTCTGCTGGTGACCACACATCAGTTCCATCATCTCCAGAGCATAAGGCTTCACCAAAGTTCTCCAATGGTGTGGGGCTTCTTGTTCTTTGCAATAAGATATGCAACCTTGAATGATGCCTCAAGTGCAGGTTTCTGTGACAAAGAAAATCCAAGCTTGGGCAAGGTACCTGAGGTCAAGAAGCGAGCTCTCTTCTGCTTGAAGACCTCAACACTGTCCTGGAATTGGATAGATGGACTTTCTCCAAGTGCTCTCGGAGTCAAACAGGCTTCATGTTGTCATTGTACATAATTTTTTCACAGAGGAAGCACTGAGGCTTTGGTGTTCCATCACTCTCTCTTTTTTTATTATTTATTAACGATTTTGAGGGGGTGATGACAATCGGAAAGTCGTACCAGTCACAGGCAAATTTTTAACTGACGAAGTTGATGTTTTTAATGACCAGAATTGGATGCTCAATTCAAGATTTTAGGTTTCAAATTGAAATTCAATGACGAATAATGGCTTACAATTAACATTTTTAAGACCTTTGCAGCGTACCGAGCAATAAAAGTGAAGGAAAAAAATCCCAACGTATACATCCTCTCAAAACAGTTAGAGGGTCACCGGAAGACATATATCTGACATATTTGATGACAAATTTAAATTATTTTTAGAAAAATGTGACTTAAAACACGAAATTCCGAGGAACACGTAAGGTGAATCATTTTGTTCCCCTCCATTTTTGACATGCGCAAAACGATGCGCGAATGAATATCAAAAAGCTTGTATATGGGTGCCTTTTAACGCGGTATGCCTTGCTTATGGTTTACATTTTCAGATTATCAGTCTTTCTTTCTTTTTTTTTCCTTCTTCTTCTTTTTTTTTCCTCCTCTTTTTCTTTTTTTTTCTCTGAATGGTTCATGCACCCCCTGGAACCTGCTCATGCACCCCCAAGGGGTGCATGCACCACTGGTTAGGAACTCCTGCAATAGATGATGCTGATGGCGATTTAATATGGTAAATGGTGAATTTAGATTTCAACAAAAAAAATTTGAGTCAAAGATGCCATATATTGACCTTTTTATTCCAAAATGCTGATTGATTGAAAATAAAAAAGAAACCTATAAAAATGTAGGCCATTATGTCTTGAAAAGCTTTAGACCGGAAAAGGAACTCAAATACGTTTAGAAAGTACCTATTTATTAATAGTTTTACAACCCCCTTGGAAAAGTAAAAACTTGGATCTTCCTGCGCCGATTTCAAATTCCCCATACAAATAACGTAGTATTCGCCCTTGGCATTCTGAAGTACCTAATTAAATGCATTATTTTTATCATTATTATAATAATAGTACTTCAAAGTACTTGTAACTAGTAGTAGTAGTAAAAAAAGTATTGAATAGTATTAAACATTAAAATATAATTGACACAACAATAATGTACTTTTTGTATGTTTTTATTCAAAACATTAATATAATTATTCAATTCTTGTAATAACTATAAGTAAACATTGCCATTGCAATATATAATTATATTTATTCATTTTTGCGTAAATTGATAAGGCTAAGCTAGTCCATTTCCGACAATCCATGCTTTTGTTTATGAAGGGTGGTGACTTATGAAGCACTGACATATTGTCGCTTCAACTTCAAGTCTACACTGTACCAAGCATAACTTATGAGTACCAACACCAATTTTAACAAAATAAAGTTATTCAATTCAGAAAATGAATGTTGCAGGATTACAATCAAACCACAAAATCTTAATACTCAGGGTTTTTAAAAAAATTAGTTTACTTTCAAACACTTCAGTTACAATGTATACCAACGCCAGTTTAAAATTCGAAATCGATTCAAAAATGGTATCGATATGTTAGGAAAACCAAGCTGTATATGTCTGTGATGACGAAGTGGGCTTTTTTTAGAATACTGTGACTTAAAACGCGAACTACCGATGTGGCCAAAAGAGCGACTGTAAAATTGCCACGACAGTTTTTGCTTGAATGCATGCGCAGAACAATGCACTAACGAGTATCTAAGTACCTAATATTATATATGTTGTATTTTAGCTATTACAGCGCTAATTTGTCAGTCTAATTAATTTCTAAGGCAATTTTTTGGCTCTATATGATACATAATCTGGTCACGATACATCCATTTTGTTTATATAACACCCTGCTTGCCAGATATCTTTACCCATGTTAAAATAAATTTACTGACTGAAGAAATTTTTTAACAAGTATTATTCATCTATTTTAATGATCTTCTAATAAATATTTTAAAGACAATATCTTTTTTTATTTCGTTTTTAGATGTTTGAATCTTATTTTGTTTGTTTTTAAATGAGAAAATTTCATTTGGAATCTTACTGTGGCAACCCGGCAAGTAGGGTGCTAGATAAACAAATATCCCACTCCGATTATGTAGCTTTAAGGGCTGAAAAAAAGCATTAGAAATTAATAAGATTTACACATTAGCGCTGTAATGGCTAAAATACAACATATAATAATGCATTTAATAAATTAAAAACGTAAGTTTTCACAGGAAAATTAAATTTCGCTGTGAAATAATATACGCGTAGAAACTGCAGGATTACCCTATTGAGTCACTATAGACTAGACCTGCCAGTTGAATTTTTTTTAAATTTCGGCTGGCTGACATAATTTTGTGGCTGATATCTGGATTAGCCGGATTTCTCAGTAAATTGACATTTGCAGCTGATTACGAAATATTTGGATGAAATTCGACTGAAGCCTGGCCAGTAATGAAGTAATAAAACTTCAGCAATAAAACACTTTTACAATACTTCCGAAAAAGTTTTATTATTTTTAACAACAGAAAAAAAAAGTTTTATATGGGTCCGTTCATAAAGTACGTCACGCTGTCCCGGCCATGTGTGACGTCACGGTGTTTTATATTAAATTTTGATTATTTTGTTTATAAAAAAAAACTTTTGTTCGAAAGTCTGACATACTTTGGGAGAGGGGGTCCAAGATTTGTGACAGGGGGGAGTTAAAAATGGTCAAAAATAGCGTGACATACTTTTTGGACAGCCCCTATGCTGTCCTACTAATACAGTGCATGAATGCATTCCACTCATTCAGTTTCTGTCACTCAATACCTGATAGGCACGTAGAATATCAGTTTATAATTGTCATGAATAAAACAAATGCGATATTTTCCGGTGTATTTTTGGTGGAGGAAAATTCAGCGGCGTCGGCTGAGGGGTCTACTATGGACTATTGAATACTACGAATATAGTAGTTAAATTAAGGATTAATTCTACTTATGGGTATCATCCATGTCATTTATGTTATCTGTTATGGAGGCAGTCTCCTTAGTCATACAATACTCTATACAGACACCAGTAGACAGAGGATTATTGCATCCTACAATTATCCATGGTGTATGTCTAGTCTTGCATTTTTATTAGAATTTTTAATGTTGATATAGTGGTGTTCCTGGTTTAGTCAGGCAGTCCATTCCACATCCAATGTGACATGATAGGCCTTTATTGTTTATTATGATATTATTTGGCCCTACAATATTGGAAATATTGTTTAACTCTCTTCTCTCATTTATAAGTTTAGATTCTGTCAATAATAGAAACTTTATTTGTAGGCTATACTTTTTTTTAACCTCAAATGTTTCCTCAATAGCTTTTTAGTCAGCGCAAGCAATTTTATGCCAATCAGACTAGGTAAACAAAATATTAATCAACCCATGCCCATTCTAAATTCAGTGCTACCCCATAGTCAATCCTCACCATACCCCCTTGTCATTCCCTTGACCACGTTGGATTGAAGTATTGCCTCTTCCTGGGCCAAGATTGTTCCAGTGAAGGAATAGCTCACGTTGAACTACTGCGCAAGGGCTACCACTAGGGCTTCTTTGTTGTGTTTCCAATGATTTCTTTGCCAAGATGGCTTTTCTTACCCTCTGGCACGCTTATATGGGACCCATTTAATTTAACTTTTGTTTTAACAAGTCAAAAAACAGCCTTACAATGAGGAAACCATGCCTGTTAATCTCCATATCAGGGTCTTGCTTGGGCTAAATTTACTATCAAGTAGATGAAATTTGCTTTAACTTTTTTCTCCCTTTTTTCTAGGAAGAAGATGCAGAAATTTCAAAGGGTATTGAGTATACAAGATTGCGAGACTTTTCAACAAAATCAAGTACACTGGCTATTGCGTGGAGTCCACAAACCTCCCTAAAAGTTTTACCTAAACACATGAGGTAGCCTTAATTTATTTAGTTGCATTAGGCCAAGTAGTTTTTTTTTCCTTGAACAAAGAAATTGCCAATTAAAAAAATTAAAACATGCTATTTTTTAAAAAATTGTAGTGTCATTATTCTCAAAATATTTTCAGGAAAATGTAATTGAATCTATCATGACTTCAGTAATTTCGTAATATATAATCATTAAAAGATTATAGTTCTTTTCTGTATCCAAAATCTTTATTTTAACTAAAGATGCTGCTGTGTACTGTCTGTGACTTAACATGCCCTTATATATATTTTAATAAAGTTTAAAAAATGTATATAATCATAATTTTTATATTTATGTAGAATGTCACCAAGTATTTTTATGTGAATAACCATTAACCCAACCGAATGTTGGAGTACTGCGCTATATAAGTTTGCATTTAACAATGATAATAATAAATAATTTTGTATCTAATTGTGTCTTTTTTATCAGAAGAGTAAAAAAGCATTATGTATTGTTTGACAATGCTTGTATCTTATACAGCAGGGTTTCCCACTGAGGGGTGCAAGGGTTTCAATTAGTGCAAGGAACTGTGATTTAATAAAAGTCAATCTCTTTAAAATTAGGACATAAATCTTTGTATAGAAAATTCTTTATTGACATTTTAACTTAAGCAAAAACCAAGGAGTTCATTAAGTCCACCTGTCTTTTATTAATTATATAATGTATTGAGACTCTTTTTAGGGAATGTGAGACTTTAAAAAATCATACTAGAAAAAGGTTGGGTAAACACTTCTACAGCTTATTTTGTTTTTGTCATGGTACAGTCATTTTATTTTGAAAAGCCTTTGTTGGGTTTCAAGTGCTTAGCAACTTTTAACTAGCTAGAGAAACACATGGTATTTTAACATGCAAATGCTATCTCTTTGTTAAAGGTCATATCAAATAGAGCCAAGTGAGTGGAATAGATGCTTTAATTTGTGTTTATATTTCTTTTTGTTGTGCAGTTTTGCAGCAGCAACTGATGATAGAACCCTCACAGTTTTTTCAACAGATATGAATACTTCAAACACTATTACAGTGAGTATCTCAGCATTTATTTAACTTCAATGATTTAGTAAAAATGACATGACATTAAAAATAATAAACCTTTTTGAGCCTCAGAAAAATTAATTGTACATTTAAATTTGGTTACATCAAATGGGGAAAAGGCACAGTATTTATATATGATTCTTTTAATGACATAAATTTTAAAGTGAAAACGTTTAACATGAAATTGAGGGGACTGAAATATTTATCGTGTTAAAAGAATATTACAATATTGTGCTAAAGAATATTACAAAAAGTACTTATACTCAAAACAAAATTATTTTTGTTATAGTAAATGTTATTTACATAGATCGTATGTATGCATGCATTTAATAAAAATCAACCTGACAAAAATATTAACAAACGCTTACAGAAATATAATTTTCATTTTAATAACAAAAAAACAAATTCATTTAGATTTTTTGGCATTGTCTTTTTTAGCATCAAATTGTTCAATTGTTCAAAATCATCCATTGTGTGATTCATTTCATCAGGAAAAAAGCCACACCAAATTCACTGATTTTTACACACATAATTCATAATCACCTGTCACTGAATTCCAAAGCCAACTAAGAGATAAGATGTTTTAAGTGTGGTTGGGGAGGGGGGGGGGCTGGAGTGGGAAAAGTTAAAAGTAGCTAAACAACACTGGCTCATCTCACCAGCTATCTCAATGGTGTCGGTATTTCAAAGCCAAGTAAGTTTTCTTTCATTTGAAACATGAGACACCGCCTGATTTTAATTTAAAGCCCTTCTTAATTCTCGCCTTGCACTTAACGTATTCTGTGCATTCCAGAAAGCGAAATCCTTTCGTGGTAATAGATTTTATTTTGTCTTAAGAAACTAAATGTATTAAATACATAGTAGTTTGTTGGGACCCTATTTAAAATTTCGTATTTACTGATATTTCTTCTTAAGCATTTTCTCACTAAACACATTTCACTGTACATAATTGAATTTTTCGTTTTTTGTATAAAGAATTGTCTTTTTTTCATTAAATTTTTTTTGAGATAGTGAGTTTGTAATAATCACTTTATGCACAACATTAATCTTGTATACTGCGTGATCATTGAAAAAACAAGATTTTAATTTTTTTAGATCAATAAATATTCTGAAATTAATTAATTGTATACAATAGTGTTTGTGTTTATCAATTTAACTAAACCCTGAAACATTTTATCTGCAGTGGGTGTTGTCTTATGATTTTTCACTCAGATTTAGTTGTAAAATCTTTGTAATCTTCATTTAGAATTGTTAAATATATAATGCTAAACTATAATTGCTTAATATGTTTAAACACATGATTTTATGTTTTTATATACTGAATACTGAATAAAACTTTTGGCATTTGGCATTGTAGATCCTCTCAGGACATAAAGGGTTTGTTAATTCCATCACATATGAACCCGATGAAGGCACTAGATTGGCAAGTACAGGAGATGATATGACTTGTCGCATATGGTCTCTCACAGATGTCAAACAAGAATCCATCTTTCAACTTACATCACCTGGTGTCTCAGTCTGTTGGCATTCAGATGAGCGATACAAGGTACGGCAAACAGAATCTAGAGAATTTGAGAATCTCACTCTTTTTAATAATCAAAGTGCAATATAATATAAATATATGAGCATTAAAAAAATTGATAAAAATGATGAGTAAATGTAATGAGAGTACCAGAAATATTCCAAGTTTTTGTGGTACTTTGTTGAGCATCTGAGGCCTTGGTTAATGTTTTCCTGGTGTCTTGGTGGATCTTTGAAATGAGCTAATAAAGCAAAAGATTTGATTGAGGAGACAAGTCTTAAAATTATTTCACTCATGGTGTAACTGAAGTTAAAATTCTACTTGTTATCAAAATTGTTTGTTATTTTCTTAAAGGTACCTGTGTATCCATTTAATGTTTTTATCACAGTAATGTATTAAACATCATTTTAAAAAAAAATTTAATTAACACTTTTGAATTTTTTTATCCTTTCAGCAATCAATATTTATTTGATTGTTTTAAATTTAAATTTCGTCAGTTGATGGTAGCACAGAAAGATGGGACCATACGATTTTTTTCCCTGCATAACAATCAGCCAATCATGAGCTTAAGTTGTGGTCAAACACCACTCTTGTCAGCTGATTGGTCGAGACATAACAATCTCCTTGTTGGGGCTGTGGCCGGCTCAGACTGGATGATATTTGATGTTTCTCGTTCAAGGTATATTGATATTTATTTTAAGCAAGGTCATCTCTGACTAATGTAGCATATTTTTATCTTTTTATTGAATTGAATTTATTATATAAATATTAACAATCACTTTCCATTTTCAGCACTCCTATTGAAAAGCGACAAGCACATAATGAGGGTGCAAGAAATTTTAAATGGTCACGGTGTCATGAATCTCTCTTGGCAACCTGTGGACGACCTGGGCGGCAGCTGAAAGTTTTTAACACAAGACATCAACAGGTCAGCGTATATCTTAATAAATAATTGTATATCTTATACATTATCTCATTAGCTCCTGATGCGACTAAATGGGTCCTTATAGGGGTTTGTACGGATGCAACCAAATGCGTCTGTTCGCATAGCGACGCACTCTCGCATTTTTAGTTTAAAATGGCATCAAAATCTCGCTTTCCTCGAGACTTCCGGCTATTGTGTGATTCTACGAGATTTCAATAAAAATTACCTGAATTTTTTAAAAATCTTGTTTCACTTTTGATCCATGTGTGAATTAGTTTGACGCGTCTCTATTGCATATGTATGCACCCGAGGTGCCGTAAATCGCGATATCGGTCTTTAATCGTCATTACTTCGCAGTGCATGTTATATTATTATTAAGGATATTTCTAATGGAATCCAAAGCTTAACGGAGAAACAAAATTTAAATTCATATCAATTCATATTAATTATAACAATTTCTTGGGTGTATTAAAAAATTAATGTAGCTGAAATTAAATTATATTATTTTTATTTGAACAGCTCCATGTGAATGCAAGTCTTAAAGTTTCCTATGGTCTATCATGGCACCTGCACCTACCCATAGTAGCTGTTGGTGGAGACAAAGCTGTTCATTTCTGGACTGTCGAGTCAATATGAATTTTTCAGATTCATTTAGCATCATGATATTTTGACAGTGGTCATGAGTCATCTGATATTGAAAATAAATCTTTTTTTTTGCCAATCCTATTTCAGTAAGTTGTTCAAGTTTGTGCCTGTGATAAAAATATGCTCGTTTTCTAATTATCTGTGCTCAAAACCTCAATTAGGAGCCATACATATATTAATATCACTGTGTGGAGCAGGGTGGTTTGATTTAGATTTTTCTTACAACTAGTACTGTGATGGATGGGTCTCAACTCAATGTTCACATTTATTTGTAGCCTAAATGGTGAAAAACAAAAAATCTCAGGCAGTAGATTGGTTGAAATTACACATATATCAATAATATCAGAAATTACTAAAATATAAAACTTTGCCACTGATCACTACTACATAAATGTTATTTTGTGTCCTAAGATTTTAATGCGCAATATCTGATTTCATGGTTTTTAATATTTCCTGATGCTTAAAAAAAGATATGATGTAAAAATAAATTATTTCATAGACAAAGATTTTTAAGTACTGTAGGCAGGTAAAGCAAGCTTTCATTCTAGGAAATTTTCTATTCCTAACTTTCTTATGGGGAAAGTCTTTTTAAATACATATCTAATTAATCAGGGGTATCAAGACCAACACAACTTGCATAAAATTTAACCAGCAACATTCACATCACAAGTGAGGTCAAGTCTTGATTCCTCAGGTTCTCCTTTTGTTCCATGCACACCACCTGTCTCATGTTATAAGTGTATGATCTAGCCACCAAAGGGAACAGTTTGAGATTGCAGCTCTCAAGACCAAGCATCAATCTCTTCAAAGCTGACGTGCCAAACAAACCATCCTAATCTTATGTTTGTTACCAGAAAATTTATTATAATTTAGAAAAATGCTTGCAAAAAATACAAACCCAATTGTTAATCCAATAAATTAAGTACTATAATGGGATATAAAAATTGAAGGATAAAACAGCAAGTGATTGAATAATGAACATATTTGTTGATATGACTTGTGCCTATACAACATCATGGGGAAGGGGGGGGGGAATTGAAGTGTAAACTCATTTGTCCATGTAATGCAAATAATTGTCTACCAAGTTAAAAATTGGTACCCCGCCAAAATCTTTTTCAGTTACTATGTGGGAGATTCTACTAAGCTATTTCTATTAATGTTAGAATGAAGTAAAAATAAATAAATAAAGGTTACAAAGAATTGGATATTCAGAGATATTTATTTATATTCCATTTGTGTCAAGTGTGTACACAATGTTCATATGGTAATGTACTAAAGAATAAAATGTTTAAGTGGAATGAAAGGCTTTATACAAAATATTCACTGGCATAAATAAAGTTTTAAGAAAATATTAACACAGATATCATAGGCTGGGTTGAAAAAAAAGCTAATAGTTTGTTAAATAGCTTTAAAATACTAATGACTACTAATACTGTTGAAATTTAGTAAAGAAAAGTTACAAGTTTACGAAAATAAAACCGACGTATCCAGTCAACTATAACTAAAATCCAACCAGATGTTTATTAATATACACTTAATATGGTTATGCCATGCGCCTTCTTTTGCTGACATAGGAAAGAAATATCTGTGTCATACTTGAAGGGAATGTACATTATTTTAATTCAATTCACAAATATTTTTTAAATTAAGGAAAATTTTAAGTTGATAGAACATAATAAAATTGATGTGACTGCATGTTGTGCATTCTGAAATTGAAAAGCAGAATTTCAAATTTTGTTATAAAGTAGGGGTGTACAAGATTTTGGCTCCTGCAGCATTTCACTTCATAAATTCTTGCAAATCCAGCTGGCGGGTAGAGCCATAAAATATATAATGACTCTGGCTAATCCGTATTTCTAAAAAAAAAGTATTTTTCACATTAAAAACAATTTTATTGTATACATACACATTTAAATGTTGCTATAGATCGACTTCATCCTAAACCCTTCCAAAGAAACAGGAAGTGTGATAAGAGTAGAAGAACATTTACAGTCTAACTAACCTCTGGCAATCAACAGGGATAGGATTATAAGGAATCATAAAAGGATTCTTACAATAGTTTTAATTTAATTTTTAATGAACTACAATTTTTCAACCTGTTAAAAATTAAATGAATTTAAAATGCTTTCCTTGTCATAATTTTGGAAAGATTTCTAGATAGCAACGAGTTGTCTTGACAAACTTATAAAACATTAAAGATTTCTAGATAGCAACGAGTTGTCTTGACAAACTTATAAAATATCATTAAAGATTTCTAGATAGCAACGAGTTGTCTTGACAAACTTATAAAACATCATTAAAGATTTCTAGATAGCAACGAGTTGTCTTGACAAACTTATAAAACATCATTAAAGATTTCTAGATAGCAACGAGTTGTCTTGACAAACTTATAAAACATCATGAAAGTTAAAGCCAAAAGCATTGCAACACGAGGAAACATCCTTAGTTGTACATCAACATGTAAACACTGAAACAGCAGAGGTCAATATTTCCCAATCATTAATATTACCCACGTTGATGGTAAATAGCAAACAGAAAACACAAACAAGGCCTCACAGTTGTTCCAAACATGCCATTTTGATTAATTTTATAGGAGGGATAAAATAAACCCACATGGATACAATATCAAGAAATAGCAGTTTGGGGAGGGGATGATATGTTGATTTAACACAAGAGCACATCTGACAGTCTAAGAACATTGTTTTAAATGCCACTAACAAAGCTTTGGATCAATAAAAATGAATGTGATAAGCCCCGAAGGAGCACTCAGGTTATCAGCCCTGAATTAGGACCCAAAACAAAACAATCACTAGCAAGTGAATAAGTTGTGACTAGTTATATATACAGAAGGTTGGAAAAATATATTTACAGGTACAGTTTGCTTTGAGACATTATTCCAAGAAAGTTAGAAAACCTAAATCTTTAATATCAGTTGTCTTTTTTTTTAACTTTCAAGGAGCAATTAAATGAAAAAAGCATCTTCATCCAATTCAGTTTAAGTGCCATGCTTAAAGAATATATATATAAATATATATATATATATATATATATATTTTGATTTTATTGAGGATATGTTATGGCACTCTTAAGCAAATTAACCAAATCAATCATGCTGATTTCAAACATAACAAAATGTTTTAAAGATTCTGCTCTCTACTTTGCAAGAATATCTGTAAAAGACACATTCAAAAATAAAAGTTAAAGAAATAGATTCAAATTTAACACAAAAGTGGTTAAGTATGATTCCATTCTTATTTAAGACATAATATAATTACCAAAGTTTTTTGTTTGGACAGTGCAGGTTTTGAAAATTATTAAATTTTGTTTGTTGCTTTCCTGATGTATGATTAAAACTGTTTTCTTTAAATTTAAATAGAAACCATAATTTATAAATAAATGTTTTACTTGGATAAACATGTAATTTAAGACTTATGCTGTATTTGAATTTAAGCTAACCTAATGCAAGGAGTCATTCAAATCAATCAAAGATTTAAAAATTTTGTTATTAACATAAAATTTAACAAAATATGTTCATTGTACAACACACTTACAAAAATAAAGTTTTTTTTAAAGTTTAAAAAACTGCACAGAATGCTTTTGAAAAAAAAGAACATGCTTATATCTGAAAGCATGGATTATTTTTGCATGAAGGCACACAGGGTTATGTTTTTTTTTAATAAAACAATTTTTGTGACCATTTTATCCCTGGGCTCCATTTATGTGTTATATAGTTAGCATGTTCATACAATACATCATTTTGTAGTAAATAATGTATTACAGAAATAGAGTGTGTAAAGTTACCTCAGTACATGTATTAAGATAAAATAGTGTTCAGTAACTCAATTTCTTTTCTAATTCTCTTATATTTTTTGAAATTATGATTACACCATAAAAGAAAACTTAATTCAAGTATTTTTATTTGTCTCTATTTGAAAAAGGTTATTAGTTACTGCATAGTAGATGCAAAATAATATCTGAAAATGGTTTGAAAAAGCAATTTTTTATATTTTTTTATTTTAATGAACACATTTTCGGTATTTTAAATAACTGAAATATTACAAAATTACTTAATTAAAATTTTGTAATTAGAGAAGAAAAAAAACTGAACATTTAATAACCTATTAATTTAAAGTGATCTAACTATTGGGAGGAGCAAAGATAAACAGAAAAGTAGGTTGTGTACGCTACCTCACAACCTAACGACACAAATCACTAACCATATAAATTATTACTTATAATCATGGTCTCAACGATAATAATAATAATTAATAGATTTAAAAGAATACATAGGAATATCAGACTGTTCCCTTCAGAACTCAGATATATACAAAAATTTAATAAAGAATTATGAATTGTTATATTTCTATTCAGAGTTTTAAAAGGTTAATTAAAAAGATAGAATTTACATATATAATTATAACTGAAGTCCAAAATATTTGAAAACAATTTTTTTTTAAAAATGTTGCAACAGAGACCAAAGTTTGAGTAACAATTTGGAATGAAACAAAAATTGAGCTTTTTAATTATTTAAGAATGGTTTATTTTAAGGATTTGAGTTTTAAGAAACTAAGAGATTCTATTTTTAAAAGCAGAAACGGAATGGTGCAGACATTAAAAAATTTATAAACTGTAGAATAAATAATAAAATAGTTTAGTTGACAAATACATTTTGTTCATTTTCAATATAAAGCAATCTTATTTAATTACAACCTCAGAAAGTGTTTTGGGCTGGTATTCAGTTTTTTTCTTCTATTGTTTCCCTTGCAAATGAAATAATAGTTTCTAAGAGAAAAATCCAATAATGTCAACTCTTCACTTTAGTAGAATGCTTATATTTTACATATAGACAGATGAATTGATTTTTAAATAATAAGGGAAGCAAAGATGTGTTGGTTGAAGTTTCATTTACAAAAGGTGCTAGAAAGTTTAATCACACTTGGATTTCTACATTTATTTCATATTTTTTTACTAAATAAATGCATTTCTTATTCATTGTGAAATATAAAACAAATTTGTCATTTGTTAAGACAAATATCTAATTTTAATATAGTGTCAGATATTAATTTAAGCTTATACAATTTTTAAAAATGCTAGATAAGCATATAATACTAATAAATATGACAAGTGAATTTGAATCCCTGTTTGTATTCTTCATCTTTCAATCACAGAAGACAAAATGCTTTATCATAGACAGCAGGATAGATAAACTAAAATATACACTTGAGAGTGTAAATAAAGTTGTACAAAAGAAAGGTTTGTGGAGGAGAAGGTAAAAGGGTAAAATGGAAGGGGGGTGTGGGTGGTGTTTGATCATTAAAACAAATAATTCTGTTAGGTATGCCTATTTCATGTTACATTCAAAAATAAAGTGTGTATGTGAAAATGTTCTTTAAAAGGTACATTCTAGGAGAATTTATTAAAATGAATATCTAGAAATTTACAATATTCAAACATTTGTCTCAGACATGAACTTTTTCACCCGCTCAATTTCAACTTGTGTGGTTAACCGCAGCTTCTTTTCCTCGTCAACTTCATTCTCCAGTTCACGGAATTTTTTTGAGTGGGTATTCCTCATGGATTCAAATTCTGACTTAAGTTTTTCATGGTCAGCACGAAGGTCATTATACGCAGCCTTGCTGACAGTGTTGGCTTTCAGTTCATTTATTTCACGCTGCAGTTGCTCTATTAATTTATTAACTTGTAAATTTGAAGCATTCGATGTGTTTGTGATGGGGGCTTTGAAAAAAGAAAGAAAAAATAAGTCAGTTTTATTTATTGCAGAAAAACTATTTGTATGGTTATTTCAAAAAGATGAGGATAATTTTGTAAAAAATATTTTGTAGCGGCATTCCCCAGTTTATGGATTCCAAACATTAAAGTTATAGCAAATTCTAGGAAGACCTTAAGAGCACGGGTATCAGACTCAATGGCTCAGCAGGAAAAACTTAAATGACATGTAATGTTGCAGTCCGAGCAGGATAAACATTATAAGCTTTAAGTTTTTAAAAAAAATTAAAAATTTTAAATAGTAAATTTTATATTAAAACAACAGGTTTTAATAATAAAAAAGCCAAAGACAAACCCATTTTCACTCTGATGTTAATTTGACAGAGCTGGATGTTGGGCATATTTTATTGGCTACACGTTTGTTTACATTGGCAGTAATATTCTGTGTTACTGAGATTCTCATGATGGACTGACTACAAGAGTTCATTAGTGAGACTGTGTGCTATTGGGTTGATCATCATCACAGAAAAGCAGCAGCTTACACATGTGCTACCAAAGATGGTCAAGTTTCCTGTCACATGAAAACAAAGCTGGGGCACCTGTTCAGAAGTCAGCCCATTAAACAGTGCACGCTCCACAGAGTAGTTCTTTAGTGTCCCAATACACAGCAGATCTGTTGACTACTTCTGCCAAGCTTGTATAGTGTCCCAATACACAGCAGACCTGTTGACTACTTCTGCCAAGCTTGTATAGTGTCCCAATACACAGCAGACCTGTTGACTACTTCTGCCAAGCTTGTATAGTGTCATAAAATACAAATACACAAACAAATGTGCATGAAAACAATAAATTTGAGCTTTATTTTTGACTGATACGACAGTAAACGTTTCGGCTAAGCTTCATCAGTGTGATATGCCCAATACACAGCAGACTGTTGACTACTTCTGCCAAGCTTGTATAGTGTCTCAATACACAGCAGACCTGTCGACTACTTCTGCCAAGCTTGTATAGTGTCCCAATACACAGCAGACCTGTTGACTACTTCTGCCAAGCTTGTATAGTGTCTCAATACACAGCAGACCTGTTGACTACTTCTGCCAAGCTTGTATAGTGTCCCAATACACAGCAGACCTGTTGACTACTTCTGCCAAGCTTGTATAGTGTCCCAATACACAGCAGACCTGTTGACTACTTCTGCCAAGCTTGTATAGTGTCCCAATACACAGCAGACCTGTTGACTACTTCTGCCAATCTTGTATAGTGTCTCAATACACAGCAGACCTGTTGACTACTTCTGCCAAGCTTGTATAGTGTCCCAATACACAGCAGATCTGTTGACTACTTCTGCCAAGCTTGTATAGTGTCCCAATACACAGCAGATCTGTTGACTACTTCTGCCAAGCTTGTATAGTGTCCCAATACACAGCAGATCTGTTGACTACTTCTGCCAAGCTTGTATAAACAGTTTCCACATATATGGCAATTGAGTTACGAAACTGGCCAAATTCAATTTTATGTGCTTCCAAGTCCCCTGTGAAATTGATGTGAGGTAAAGCCAAGTTTTAAGCAAAGTTATGGAAGCACTAAAGTGCTGACTTGGTTCTCTGGCTGTAAATAATTATAAACTGGTCAAGTCCAGCCAGATATAATTGTACACTGTTCAAGACCAGCCAGTTATAATTGTACGCTGGACAAGACCAGCCAGATATAATTGTACGCTGGTCAAGACCAGCCAGATATAATTGTACACTGGTCAAGACCAGCCAGATATAATTTTACACTGGTCAAGACTAGCCATTTATAATTGTACGCTGGACAAGACCAGCCAGATATAATTGTACGCTGCGTCTGATGTTCCTGCAAGCCTGAGTTTGACACGTGTGCATTAAAGTGTTCAATAAAGTTCTTGTTTGTTTAATTGGGCCCAAAGAATAAAACCCCATTGAAGTAGCTTGAGTTACTGTTGCCCGTTCCAACTTCCTTAAAACCACATTAACTAACCTTAACCAAACCCCATCACATGAATATGTTATTTTTAATGATTTATTAGGGAGACAAAATGTGCCATCTCTCCCCTCTCCCCAAAAAAAGTTACCACTAGGAAAAACTTAGCACAAACACATCTCCAGTCCAAACATGAAATTATGAGTCAACAATTTAACATTGAAATCTAAACAATTCTTTTCCATATTTACCTTAAACTTTTGGATATATAGAATTTTATTATAGTTTATTATACACTTACAATGCATTTAAGTTACTAATTTAAAACATATTGAGAAAACTGACTGAGCTTCAGTTGAGCTAAAATTCTCTTTAGTATATCTAATTCAATGCAGTAAATCCACTTTTAACAATTCTGTTTTAAGAGTTCTTCTACTTCCACAATCTTAAAGTTTTTAAAAATAATCATTTGAAATGGTGGATTACTTCAACCCTAAAAGTATCCCAAATAGAACAATTTTCTGCCTTTGTTCTTAAATGTTAATTACTTTCCACTTTGCTTATATAATAATAAGTTGTGGGTGATCTAAACAAGGGGTCACCAAACTTTTTTACGGTGGGCCAGATCGCTGACAGAATCATGAGCGCGGGCCACATAACCTTTCTAGACAAAAAACTAAGTTAAAGTTTAGCCTTCCGTATTATTGTTTATCATGAGTAAGTGGGGTTAACTAAAAAAATTGTTTAAAAGTTATCATAGAATGTGTACTTCATAAAAAGAAAGATAGTTACATCAGACCTGGGCTCATGTGCGTAAAAAAATATAAATAAAATGATTGAAAATAGTAAATTTTAGACACAACATAGCCGGGATTTTCTCCGCTTGCTTGATGATCAAGAATTCTAAATTTGATATTTAAATAGTATGAACGCGTCTCATTAATTAAATATATATAATTTGCAATGTCACGTCTGTAGTGTCTGTCCGTGATGCTACTAATTTTAGAAAGCAGCGCACCAAATTACTGCACCAATGCATCAAAAGGTGTGCAAATTAAAGATACCTGTAAAAAATATTATCTGACGTCATTGTTTTAGCTCATATTTTAATTTTGAAAATGGGAACAATGTAAAAAGATGATGTCATGATGGTTAATTATAAAATCAAAAAGCAAAGGGGGCGCCGTAGGCGCCCTACAACTCATATTATAAAATACTTTGTGTGCATTTCAGAAAGTTTAATATTTCGTATTTATCAAACAAGGACAAGTTAGTTGGGTTTTTGAAAAAGGTGGGCGCCGTAGGTGCCCTAAAAAAGTGCATTTTCTCAAAATAAATAGATTACAGCTGAAAATTTCCGTCATTTTTGACGGGTAATACACTAGTGTACCATATGTTCTATAAAGTACATTCATCATTTAAGTTGGCATGCCGGATGAAATGGCCCGTAGTTTGGTGTTCCCTGATTTAAACGAAGAATTAGTACTACGTATGTCAGATCTGACTAGCACTAAATGTGCCAGCTTCCATATGAGAATTGCATAAAAATTACTTCTGGTAATCATCATTGTCATGATCACTATTGAGATAAACATCAAGGAATGGACCTTTATCAAGTACATACCTTTATTAGATGCAGGTTCTGGCGGTCGAGGTGGGGGTGCACTTATGTGCGGACTTTGGTCTCTGCTTATGGAGTGCAGTAATTGTTGAGGAGGTAATGAGGGAGCTTCCGGTTCTGATGGAGGTTGGGGTTGCTAATAGAGAAATAAAATACTGAGTTATGGAGTTGCACAACAAAATAATTGGTTTTTGAGAAAATGGAGAAATCGACCATGTGGCCAAATAAAATAAGGAACTTAGAAGATTAACCCTTAAGGTTTATGTTTGTTCATACATTTCAAATACTTGAATTTTTAAAATGATTAGATCTTTCCTCTTAAAGAAAGAATATTCAATGATCAATGTCTAAATTTGTTAATAAAAAAACACATGGAAATAAGTATAAAACAAATATTGAGAAAAATATAACGCTAGATGTTTTGAAACATTAATGACAAAATGTAATTAAAATAAATGCATTTTTAATATTTTGGAATAATTCACCTATTATTTTTAGTTAATAATTAAAGGAGAGTAAGAGATATAATATGATAGTAGACTCCACTAACATTAAAATCACCTTTAAACTGGGCAATTAACAGAGACCAGTTTTTTATATTTTTTTACTAACTGATCATTATAACACAGTGACAAATTATATGAGAGCATTTTGTCAATCAGTGATATTTAATCTTTTAATTACACCTTTTGTAAATAATTTCAAAAGAAAAGCAAAATATTTTTTTATTTCATGAAGTTCAAATAATACTGGAACAATCGGTATATTTTAAAAATTTCTTTGATTTATTTGTCTATTTTTTCAATGACCATGTGATGTTAGTTCAGGTAAAGGTTGAAAATAGTACAGATGTTTTGTTAAAATAAAGTTTCAATTAATTCTGTTATGAAAAATAGTAAGTGTGTGTACATATCAAGTTAATGAATAAATTACAAATGGATTATACAATTTTTTTAAAAGAAAGATTTTAAGCGAGCAACTAGCTAAAATATTATTTTGATAAGTTCAAATGTATTTTAGCCAAACTACTTTAGAAAGAATATGACACATTTAAGTAACCATATAATTGATTAAAAAAACTTTTATTTTATCCTCACAAGGTGATGAATAAATAAACATGGTTTTTTCCAAGTTCTATACTCACATGTTTATTATCTTTAGGGGGTAAAATAGGATGAGGTTTGTCGGGCCTATCTGGCAAATGGGAATGGTGTTTCTCGCTCACATGGGAGTGTATTTTATCAGCAGCACTGTAGCTGTTTTTACTCTCATCCAATGATTCTGAGTCTTTTTCCCCATCCTTTTGGCCCATAGAAAAAACAACAACAGATAAGCAGAAGATAGAGATTATGAATTAGAATATAAGCAATATACATTTTGACTAGCCCCCTTTAAAGATGAAAAAGAGTGGATAAAATAGTTTACTACTCCCTGGAGCACGAAATAATATTACAGAGTATTGCAGAAACTATTCATAATTTTTCCTGACAAAATTTCCACACAATTTTAAAAGACAACCATTTTTTTAAAATTTGATGGTTATCTGTTTGTGCTTGGAAAATAATATTTTAAAATAAAAATTAATTAAGTTGCTATGAAGCATTAGTGACAAAAGTAATAAATGTGATAAAGCTGGAATATATAATTAGATAGAGTTAAATTATTGATACCATACATTTTGATGATAGGTTTTTCCTTTTATGACAATTTTTAAAATGGCTAAATGGTAAAGCAAGAACATTTAGATAAGGCTCTCTATAATTGTTTCTAAACAACTTATGTTGTAGTATAATTCTAATAAGTACATTAGCTTTCTTCCACATAATGGTATAATAATAGAGGAGTAACTTTGAATTTCTACATAAAACAGTTAATTTAAACTTTTTCCCAACTACGATTACACCACAGTAATACACAATATCAATACTAGGGCTGATATCAAACAAGCTTGAGATTGGCTAAAATGAATAGTTTTTTAGCTTTCCATCTTCAACTTATACAAAATATAATTTAACACATAATTTTATCACAATATTACTTTAAATAATGTATGCTCCTATGTAAAAACATTTAATAATCATTATCAATTTTTCTTTAACCATTATATAGAATATTAAATCAAAGCTGTTGTTAAAAGTGATTCCTGGTAAAATAATATAGCATTAATTAATTGTTCTAAATAAAAACGAAAGGGGGAGGGGGGCTTTGATGGTGAACTACATAAAAGGTCAACCTAATCACCACAGCTTAACTTATATCATTAAACAAAAGAGCAGAGGTTGTCAGCCTTGTCACACACAAATAATTTTTTATTACCAAAACCTCAAACAATATTAGACTCATACGCCAAGAAAAGGCAAATCATTCTAACGAGGAATATATTCACATTTGTGACTCATGCATCAAAAATTATTTGGGAATATGTGTCACACGAGACATTTTCTGGTTGTTCTACCCACCCACCTCCTTCCCCACCCCCTCTACAATCACATATTGACAGGAGAGAATTACATTTTACTTTAGTGTAATATTTCATCATTTCAATGCTTTCTCTAGATTATCCCTTTTTTTTGTGCTAACAATTTGAAGATTTGGAGCAAACATTTGATTAAGACACCGAAATATGAACTCAAAGTCTAATAGAAACTCCCAACAAACACATCAGTTTACTCAAAGAGCATCTCTACCAACAGGGAAATGATCAATTTTATATTTATTATTGAATTAACAGACACTGATATGCCCTGTCTGGTCAAATTTGTCTAACAAATGTAATTCTACTCTCAACACAATGAATTTAAGCAATTGGGAGGTGAATGTTGAACAATATAAAGTGAAACATTGACCACACCCAACAGATAACGACATGCTTGATATCAACTTTTCCAAAGTGGCAAACATGGCCAAAATAACACCCATGAAACTTGGACCTAATGGACAAGGCAGCGGTGAATAATACCAAAAGATGTCAAGATGAAGACTGGAAATATTAAAAAACCAACGAAAGATATTAGAGCACTTGGTCAGAAACCCCAAGTTTCATACACAAAAGGTACATCAACCAGGAGAATGAGGTCAAATGCAGGTTGGTTAGGAAAAAGTAGGGTCAGGATCACTTACTAAACATGAGAACCATGTAGCATTTGTTCTGAAAAAACTGCTACACTTGCTAAATAAAGTAGCAATAAAATGGTTTGCTTGTCTAAAAAAAAATTTAATATTTTACATAGGCATTAATTTATCAGATTCCTAATTACTTCACCCAATTAGAAGGTTCTCTGTGGAGTAAGACTAGAATTCAATTTTATTACCATTGGTGCTATGTGAATAGTCCAATATAATATAAATAATTCAGTTGTAGCACCACCCAAATCCATGTTTTGCAATTTAATAAATTAAAACTATGCAAGATCTTTTGGCTGAATTAATAAATTATTTTATTTATTATTTAAGTTATTTTATATTCATTTAAGTCTTCCTGGTGCATTTATATAATTATTTATAAAAGTTGTCTAAATGACATCTTATAATCTCAAGGGAAATCTTTGGGTAAGTGTCTGAAAGTTTTAAAAAAAATATAAATACAATTTAATGCCAGCCAAACTGAGTTAAGTAAGAACGCAAAAAAAGTATTGCCAGAAAAAGTAAAATATCTTGTTAAAAATTTCAAAAACTTTAATTATAAATATTTTCTTATCAAATTGGCAATATTGCCTGCGTGAAAATAGCTTAAGGCCCACAAATGGACATTTAATATTTAAATTATTTTTTTGCTGATTGGCTGGTATTATAATTAGGTCAATGGTAATGTAAGCATAAGCTAACTAATGTTAAGAAGCCATGCAAGCATGCATACATTAAGGGTGAGGACCGTGGAGGGTGGGCGCTTTTTGGGTCCCTTCGCTCGATTGGCTGTAAGATGAGTTAACTTCTGGCCTGCAGGTTCAATCCCATCAAAGCTAGCAGAGTCTGAAACACATTAATCCTCTAATCAATTTTTAGATTTATTTTCCATATTACTAACACTTATAATTATGAAACACTTATTAATAGGATGCAAAATACACAAACAAATTGTGCAATTAAAACAATAAATTTGAGCTTTATTTTAATTTAAAACGACAATAGACGTTTCGGCTAATGCCTTCATCAGTAAAATAACATAAAATAGGTACTTACATATATTTAAATTCTTAAAACATATTTTATCATAAAATAATTTAAAATATTCATGTAAAATAAAATGAAAGAAAAACAAACAAGGACACAGGATATTAGTAGGAGTATAATTCTCATAAATACATAAGCTTTCTTCAATAACACAGTAGATATGTAGGTTTGATTTTAAAATATGAACTGTTTATAAGAAATTTTTGTGACAAAGTGATGGAGAATTTTTTTAATACTTTGAGGGAAAAAACAACAAAATTTTCTTTGATAAACCATACAAATGATTATTAATTGCCAGAAGTATTTTAGTTAATTACAATAACTTATTCTGCCCCTGGTGTGACTATGACTAAATGCATCCTTTGGGGATTTCTCAAGAAGCCACCGTTGCAGAGTGGCGCACTCTATAAGAGTTAACTGGTCTTAAAGATCAGGGCCATTACTTTTTTAATCTGGACCAGTTGTTTCTTCAATTAGTCCGTATTAGCTTATTTCCCTGAGTAAATTTTTGGTGTGTCGTCTTATAAGCTGGTATATGGTACGGTTGTTAACAGTTAAGTTGCGGGGCAGCATATGAGATCTAACAAACACGAGCAACATAACATCAAAGTGCCATCTTAATATTCCACTGGACAGAGAAAAAAAATAAAACATTATCACCGTTAGTCTAGTTTGGCTGATGAATGATTTTAAAAAAAATTTTTTTATTTCATTGACTTGCCATGGTTTAGTACCAGAGCTAACACAAGAGTGTGGCGTAACCCCAAAACACTTTTGATGTAAATAACGGACAATGTTGTGAGTGCTCCTATTACACTTAATTTTAACAGAAAAAGGGGTCATGTTATATGTCAGAATATAATATACAATAATTCAAGCTAGACAATGATTAAAAAATAATATGGCATTTAAAAAAACCAAAATATTATCATCTCTGAATACTCCTCCTTAGACTCATGATAATTACAATTTTTTTTTCAAATTATATTTATTTTCCTTTTTTAAAAAAAAATTTGCGGAGTTGAAGGGCATTTCCAAAGAGATTTAAACAAGACGTAGCCATCAGGCAAGACGTGGTCAAATTTTTTACATTCTTTTGTGGGTTTAAAAAACTAAGGAAAAATAACTGGTTTTATTTGGGACAACTAACTGGTCCATCAAAAATTAACGGTCTTAACAACCTTAATCAAAATCTAGATGTCCTAGAGACTTGATATGATTCTACATTCTTGTTTCACTTTCAATCTATGTGTGTTTTGGTTTATTGAGTCTATAACTAGCAAGTTTTCACCCCAGTTGCTGAAAATCCCATTATGTCTTTATTGGTTATATTATTTAGTTGTGAAAACTATATCATCTTTACACTTTATTCATTTCTTGATGTTCTAATCTTTTTATCTATAAGATAAATCAATATTTTACATAGAGAAAATATATTTTTTTAATGGAATCAAAAAATTTAGTATGCATGAAATGAGCACTTGATGGTGGAATAAGTAAAGACATTTTTTCTCTCCCTGTAAACCAAGTCAATATAATTCAAAATGTTAAACAAATCTAAAACTTGGAAAGAACAACAAGAGATATAAAATTTCAATGACTTACCATCAGTATTTCTTTCATCCGAGTGATTTTCTCTATTGGCACTCTTATCCTTGATAACTGAAGGAGGTTTCACAGGGATGGAAGACTCGCTCTTTGGTTCTGACTTTTGATTAAATGGTTTCTTACCAATAGGAGGTGGTGCAACTGGTTTCTTTGTAATGGACGGTGCGGAAGATTCTAAATGGGGGAAAAAATAGCAAACCGTCTCATGGGCTTTAGTAAATCTTAAGTAGTAAGTTCAGAGCATTTTTATTTTAAATTATTTCAGCTATATTTAGCTTTATAAAAAAAATAGTTTTAAAACCTTAATAATAATTCTGATATAACATTATTTAAGAATTACATTCTTTTAAGAATGTATCTTAAAATTGAAAACAGATATTATGTTGTGTTGCGTTTTGTGTTCTTTAAAAAATAATTGTCTTAGTATTTGTCCTTGAGATGAACAAACTTTTAAATTAAAGATTAAATGTTACAAACTTTACAAAGTTACAAACTAAATGAAAATTGAAAAAAAAAGAATCTCTCAAAACTACAATCAAACAACAGAATACAACTCCTAAAAAAGGTATCATCAACTCATAGGAATTATAATACATCTTTGTTAAAATAAATTTTTTTTTAAAAACTAAATTTTCTAATGCCATTATTTTGAATTTAATAATTAAAGACTAAAGAAACCATCAGATATCAAATGAAGTGTCTATAACACATCTTTAAGAGCTGAAATGATTTTTAATTCACTGTAAAGTAGACAACCATCTGACTAGCCAATTTAAACATAACCCCTCACTCCTTTGCCATCTCTTACAAAAGAAACTAACAATTAATTAAAAAGTGAACACAAGCTTTGCAACTGAACATGAGCACCATAATAATAATGCAGCTTCCCCTTGACATCTGAGCGGTATAAAACCATAGATTCTTCATCTCCCATATGTTCAACAGCATCTATCATGCTTGAAAGCTCCTTAGCAATTTGGGCACGCTTGCCGAGATATTGTGAATCCTTTGAAGGGGACCGTGGTGTGCCAGATGATAACGGGAATGTTCTACTTTTTCTACAACCGAGGTAATTATAAACCTCTGTGGTCAACAGAATTTAACAGGAAAAGGTATTAGATGGTGACAGATGGCTGCTTGGACTCTAATATGAAAGAATGTATAAAAGGTATTGCAGGTTGATGCATACAGTAACAAATATGTACAGCTAAAACCCATCCATACAGCAAGTATAACTTTGTTACAGGAATAAATTAAACTATCTTTATTGAAAATTACACAACATGCTTTAGAGTAAAAAGCTTTCTTAACTGGTAAGCCATAGGAAATGAAGATCTGGGTTAACAACTTAATTCCCACCTAAAAATTTAAAAACCCAAAACCCCTGATCAAGTTTTAAGAAAATGTTAGACCAACCTTGTTTAATTTTATCCTCCATTTGATCTGTTTGGAGTTTTTCACCAACTTTGGTAGGCAGGGGATGTTTGGCTGATGCTGCAGGGAGGGGGGGCTTTTTGGGTTTGCCGACCTAAATTCATAGTTTCAAAATTAAAATAAAAGATTTAAAATTAAATTTAAAGAACACTTTATATTTAAACAAAATATTTCAATAAAAAATTTTTATAAAATACTTTGATTTATAAAAATTTGAAAAGTATCTAAAAATTAATTACCTCTTCATTTGGTAAAAGTTCCACAAAGTTGTCAGGGAAAACTCCAACTTTTCCTCCAACCTCACCTTTCCACCAACCTTCATCTTCCAGCTCTTTGTCAAGAATACGAACTATCTGGCCTTCTATTAATGTCAGTTCATCAGGCTGTTCTGCTGTGTATGAAAATCTCACAACAGCCCGCTCGAAAGCTATTAATTTAAAAATAAAATGCATACAGCAATGACAATAGCTACAAAAAAATAATTTTCAATTGAGAACTACCGTATAACTCTTTCTATAGCCCTGTTCGTTCGACCCCCCCAACTTTTTCCCCCTAGATTTTGACCAAAAAGGTCGGCTTTAGAGCGAATATATACGGCAGAGGTTCCCAACCCCGTGCCCGCGGGAACGATTCGTATGTGCCCGCCACAGAGACAGAATTTTTTCATAAACATTAATCAAAAATGTGAATTATATTATTTATTTATTAGAATTTTTTTTTAGTGCCTAGGTTTATAAAATGCGTTCATATGTTTGCGAATTTGTATGTATGATTTGTTCCTTTGCTGACAGTACTTTGTCGCAACTTGTCTAGCGGCGAGAAAGACTGCACTCTTCACGCTAGCCTGGAACACTCCTGGAACAAGGAGTGATGTGCAAATAGCATTCCCTGCCTGGAACCGCGTGTTGTCATTGTGATTGCGATTGCTGCCCCAGTTCGGGTCGCGACAGTTAACTAGGAGACATCTTCGTCTGACGAAACACGAATTAGGAGTTTTGATAGTCCTCTGTAAATTTATAACGGGGTAAAAGCGAGGTGCGTAATCTATTATATTAATAATCGATAATCTATTATGATTGTGGGGATAGTTATAGTCCTTGTTATAATACATTTATGCAATATAATGTAGGACAGACTCTAGCTATATCATTGATATTATATTGTAGTTCAAATACTATTTATTATTTATTTTTAGCCCTAATATGAGTGGACCGAGTATAAGACAATGGACCTATAATTTTAACTTTGACTGGGGGGAATCATATTGCTTCATTCATTTGAAAAAATAAATGCATTTGTATGTTGTTTGGTAGTAGCATTGCAGTGCCAAAGGAACATAATGTTGTACGACACATTCAGACAATTCATCCCACTTGTGATGTTAATTATCCACTTAAATCTGAAGTAAGAAAGAAAAAATATGTCAACTAAAAACAAGTCTAACTGCACAACAGACTGTTTTCACTAGACATGCGGAAAATTCTAAAAAGCTTCTTTCAAAATTTCTCACATGCTCGCACAAAAGAAGAAACATTTCATTGATTGTGAGTTGTTTCAGGAACTATTTTTGACTGGTACCGACTGTTTGTTAGATGGATTTTCTAACAAACATGAGATAGTCTCAGCAATAGAAGAGTTACAGTCGTCAAATAACACCGCCACAAGAAGAAAACATGCAATTTCAACAGACACACAAACTCAGTTAAAGACGGACTTAGAAATATATGACTGGTTCTCGCTACAATTTGACGAGTCAACAGATATACCAGACACTCCACAGTTAGCAGTTATGGTGAGAATGGTCAGAGGCGTAACAACGACTTGGCATCTGGGCAAGTGCCAAGAGAGGCAATGGCAATCCTTCAATAATCAATTTCTTCTGTATAATTTAGTATTTTCCATATTTGTCAAGAGCACCAAAAATGAATTAGCCAAGGGCGCGGAAAACCCCGTTACGCTTCTGAGAATGGTATTTAGTAACTTCACAGTAAAATAGGATATGTTACAAATATTATCTATGAAAGGACAGACAAGGGATGAGGATATTTATAATCCATTCAGAACATACGCCAAGTCAATAAATATGCCTTTGCACAAGTTGTCTGTGATAACCACCGATGGGGCACCAGCAATGGTAGGTAAAAACAAAGGATTTATTGCCCTCTGCAAGAAGGATGAATCACTTTCAAACTTTAGGTCCTACTACTGTATTATCCACCAGGAATCTCTGTGTTGTAAAATATTGCCATTTGAACACGTTATGAAAATAGTTACAAAAATAATCAATTCTATTCGAGCAGCTCCTTTGCAACATCGACTTTTCAAGGCCCTGTTAGAAGATACTGAAGATAAAGAACATGATCTTATTCTGCATACTGAAGTACCTTGGCTCAGTAAAGAAAAGGTTCTAACAAGATTTTTGAGTTTAATTGAAGAAATAAAAATATTTATAAACGATAAAAAGGAGAATTATGATGAACTAGCTGACTCTCGCTGGCTGATTGCTTTGGGATTTTTCACAGACATCATAGAAACATTGAATTCTTTAAATTTGGAATTGCAGGGGAAAGACAAAAACATAGCTGAAATGATAAGCTCTGTAAAATCATTTAAAGCTAAATTGGATTTGTTGAAATCACATCTGCAGATCGATTCTCTAGCATTTCCCACATATGAAGAAAATGCTAGGTAGCAATGAACTAAACGGTCATTATTAATTAAGTATCTTCAAGTGTTAAAAAAACAGTTTGTATAGAGATTTTTGCAGTTTACACATATTGAGCCAATTGTTTCCTTCTGTTTTCAATCCTTTTACTTGCCAAATAACTGTAATGGAAATGACCGCATGTATTGCTGATTTTGTTCAAGGTATGACAGAAGAACTAGAGTTAGAAATGTTGGACCTTAAGAATGATATTTTGATAAATCCTTTTATCAGGTGACTTTTGAAATACAGCGAACAGAGAAAAGTTCCCATTTTTGAAAAAAATGGCATATAATATTGAACCATTTTTTTATTCGACATATTTATGCGAATCATTGTTTTCAAAAATGAACTTAATAAAATCAAGATATAGATCTGGACTCACTGATTAGCATCTTTATGATTGTTTGCTAACAGGATTATCCTCTTACTCTCCAAATTATGAGGCACTGGCCAATGATATGCAATGCCAAAGATTACATTGACTTATTAATATTATATTTTTTAAATAATATGTTTGCTTTGTATTTGTGTTTTTTTTACTTTGTTTACGTTTTGTAATTACATTTATCTCTATGAATGCAATTTGAAAAACAATTTAATTATTTTGAAACATGTTTGTTTATTATTTAATTAATTTACTAATAAATCATGAATATAAGAAAATAATTTATGGGAAAATGAGAAGTTATGGAAGGAGTTTGTCGATTAAGAAAACAAACCCGTAAAAACAAAGTTTTTGACTATAAATCCCTTATATATGAGACATAACTAACAGTATTGATTATTTTCAAACATTTACAGACTGAATCTGTCTTAACTCAAGTTTGCTTCATAACCCTAAGGGGGAGGGGTGGGTGGGAGGGGGAGAGGGGAAAAGCCTGGTCACCGATTTGCTTGACCAAGCTCAGAGTGACACGTAAAATGTAAACAAAAGCGCACCGTCGCTTCGTTGGGTCGCCTCAATGCGTCAGCTCAAACTTTCACGTGGCAAAAAAACAATAACAAACCGTGAATTTAAATTACATACCTCATATAAGGATAAACTAAAAATGCATTAATTTAATTACGGTACGTTCGATCGGTCTGAAATTTTGATACCATGCATTGTTAGGTTAGACGGGTCCGGGTGCCAAATTTCAGTTCGATCGGATCATGGGAAGTGGGTCATTTTTTACTTCTGTTTTTCCGCCCGCCGAGCCCAAGACAGAGATGATGAGACGGCCGCGAAGTTAATATAAGGGATTTAAAAATAGATGGTGCCCGCCACCCTACCGATATTTTAGAATATGCTCTAGAGTGCAAAAAGGTTGGGAACCCCTGATATACAGTATATTACCATAAAAATTTGATAAAAAGGAAGCCATCTAAAAAACATTGGGTAAATTATTATTTCATTTTTTTTTACATGTTTAAAAAATAAGCTTACATTCATTTTTATATTAAGGTATTAAGTTAATCTTTTATAAAGCCTGGTAGAAAGCAGATTGTCTCAAACAACTAACAATTGGAAGTCAATTAAAATGATAGGTAACTTGAGTTACATCAGCTAAACATACGTGTACATTCATAGAGACCACAAGAAATGAAACAAACTGGTTGTCGAGGGAACAGAAAGTTCCCCACTGACAGTTGAAATGCAGCAGAAAAAGACAATTTTATTAAATACATACTACTCTGCTTCTCCCTCTTGGCCACCTCAGGTGCAGATTCTCCAGAGTCTCCAGGCTTCCCTGACTTGGCCCCATCCTAAACAAAATTTTTTTTAAAATTATATATTAAAAATGTTAAAATCTAAAATAACTTTATGGCATTAACTCAAGTTGAATATTTGTATTATAGAGACATTTTTCTAAAATTAATTGTATCAGTATATTATCTAAACGCATGTAGATGTGTTAAATAATTTTCCTTAATGCAAGTCACTTTTTTAAAAAGAAAAACATACTTTTGATGCACAGTGACTTGACACTATAAAGGCAAGCTGAGTCAACTTATTTTTAAAACAAAGTAAGGGATAATCAAGTAACCTCTTTTTTCCCGCTTTCTGCAGTTGGACGAAGTTTAATTGGTCCGCCACCAAAAATATTACCCAGCCCAACTCCAACAATCTTCTTGCCTTTGATTGTTTGAAATGCATCATCACTCTTTGGTTGAGCATCTACAACACAGTGAAAGAAAATTGAAAATCTACTCCAAATTTCAATGTCAGCCTAAATCAATTCAAGTTTATTGTGCTGAAGTGTGCAGCAGTTTATGGATAGATTTAATTGATATTTTTTTTTAATGTAGAAAGAAATTTTTAAAAATATTTCCAATATTGCTTTTTCTCCAATTGGTCTGAAGAAAATCCTTAATTTTTTTTCTCCAATTTACGCTATGCAAGATTGGTCCACATAAAAAATTAAATACCACTGTTATTGATTCACACTGCTGTTAGTGACTTGAATTTTTAATTTTTTTTTAAAAATTTAAGCAGTGTTTTTTTTAATAAAAAAAAAGACTGTACAGGCTTATTTGGTTCAACAATTTCCCTACAAATGTCTGCAGCTATGTTTATGCAACATAGATTTATGACTTATGAACTGAATGTACAAGTCAAACAATAGAATCCAGATTCTTGGCACAGTTTATGTTTCTGTACATGGTGCAATATTTATAAAAATAAAACATATGAATGTACATTCCCAAAATGTGTACATTGAAGAAAACTGCAGTGGTTAACTTGTCTATACAATTAATAATAACCTTGAACTTTGTCTTTTTCCCTATCCTCTATAACTGTAGGCGTGCTTTCATCTGATGAGCCTTGCTCTTCGACCATTTCTACAAAGTTTGATGGGAATACCCCGTGCTTGCCATTTAGTGAGCCTTCCCACCATCCTTCTTCAACCTGCAAATTTCAAATACTTAAAGTAAAAGATAACATTAAATTGCAAATATTTTTTTTTCAATGAAAGGTACCACAATAAATACTTTTGAATAGCAAAAATTATGAATATCTTATCTCTCCTGATAAAACTTTTTATCACATAATTTATATCACCATTTTATAAAATAAGGAACTGAAGCAAAGTAAATGGAATTACAGTACTTAGTGCGTAAAGACTATCAGAAAATGATGGTTAAAGACAGCTAATATGGAAATCTTCATAAATGGAAAATAGAATCATTAAAATGTTGCCTTTAATGGAAGAATTTTATATCAAGAAAACATCTTGGCATGTTTACCTGTTTATGAAATTCCACAATGTCTCCAACTTGTAAATCTAGCTCATCATCGTTTTCTCTCTTGTATTCAAACAGCACCTTACACTTTTTCTTTTTATCTGGTTTTATAAATAAATTAGATTTATGCACACAAAATTATAATATTTGAATATTGCTGCAACACATTCACTATTAAAATCAAGCATTGTGTTAAAACTGAGTTAACAATGGTCGGTTTGTGGATAGATATAATTGATATCTTTAATTTTAAAATCTAGAAAGAAATATAAAAAATATTTTCAATATTGCTTTTTCCCTAATTGGTTTAAAGAAAGGTAAAGCAATGATTTTGTCAAGACAGATTAAAATTTAAGTCTAAGACTGGCTTTAGCTGAAAAGTCACTTTAAAACTTAAAACCTTTGTTAATCTGTTATCATACATTATTTAAGAATAAATCTGATGACTTAAATATATGAGCAGCAAAAATGTATCGCTGAGTAAAATCAACCAAAGATTCCCTTCTCAATTTAATCATAAATATAGATGATAAAGTCTTTAAAAAAAACTAGTATAAGATTGAAACAAAGATTTGGCTTAGACAAGAGGTCCTTAGTGTTCTGCTCTGCACACCACAAAAACTTTTAACTTGTTTTTAAAAGATGTCATAATGCAATAGATGTTGCCTGGATTTCTTGTGAACATGAAAAAATTTATTTTACTAATATCAGTTTCTGATTTCTTCAAGGGACAAGAAACAATAAATATGGTCATAATATGTAGTCAAATTATGTGAAAGGAACAAGAATGTCAATTTTCTGGGTCTTATTATTCATAAACGCTGTTAGGGTCTCAAAGCCCTGTTCATGCCATTCTCAGATACATTTAAATGAATTTCACCACACAATCAACCTCTACTCTAAGCCCTTCAAACACTCTCCAATAGCTCATCTAGAAGTGGGACTGGAACAAAATATTTCCAGCCCCAAAGCACAGCATAGAACAAAAAAATAAAAAATAACTCTTCAATTACCTTTCTTTTTAGGAGCTACACCCATGGGTACACCATCCTTAAATTTGTTAGCTAACTCTCTAACAGATTTACGCTGTGTTGCCTCCCGCTTCTCTTCCTTCTTGGACGTCGCAGTTTCTCGTCTCTTTACAAGCTATAAAGAAAAAAAGATATACAAAATGAAATTATAGTATAAGTTACTATGTAACACATATCTATAAACAGCATATGACAAGTTTAAAATTACTAAACAAAGTCAAAACTTTTTACCAAAATTATTGATAGTTACTTTAGTTATTTATTTTTCAATTTTTGTATAGATACTGGTACAAAATATTAAACAGGTATTAACTTACTTTTACAAAGTTTTCTGGAAACATCCCTTTCTTTCCATTGAGCTCCCCCTCCCACCAACCCCCTTCTGCAGTAGTGACATTTGTGATGATATCTCCAACTTTCAGCGTGAGCTCATCTTCTTGTTCTGCTTGGTACTCATACTCAACCACAGCCTCCACTGTCATGAAAGAAAAATAAATTCAAGTTAATTTAGTACAAATCAAGTTGTCAGAGGTGAAGAAATGTGAGAAGGGGATAGAATCCTTTTTAAGATTTAGGGTGTGAAGAAGGGTAGAGTAGATAACTATGGCTGTCAATAGGTTTAAAGTAGGCAGAGGTCAGGTGGCTGTTTTTCTCAAGTAGGATATTTATATCTGAGAAGTTTACGGATAATTCAAATACCTGAAATGTGAATTAAATATATGCATATGAGTGAATCTAAAGCCATAATCTATATATCGTTTATAAATCTCAGTTAGATGTTAATTATACTTTAGTTAAACAATGTGTTCGAAATATCCCATGAACAAGCATGCATGACTGGATACTATTTGAATTCTCAGAATTTGGTGCATAATTAAATGACTTTAGAGCATGGTTGGTGCCCTGGATATAATTTGGAAGAAAGGCCATGATATGTTGGAAAAACCCCATCAAGAAATTCAGAAATATGTTCAGTAGGACACGAGCACGCAGAGAAAATAGGCTACCAAGGTTGGCATCCTTGTGGAATTTGGGAAGGAGACAGAAAGATGTATTGGCTCTGGCCACTATAAAAAATGTGCTTATAGCTATAGTTGTGGAGGATTTAGAAAATGCTGATTAATAAATTATTTCTAGTGTTCAAGGCCGGCCCAAAGTGAGCACAATGTGTGATTTTTTTCTAAACTTTTCCAATAATTTTCTAGAAGCAGACAATTACCTATTTTTACCCTACCTAGAAATGTCTACCGCCATCCCTGGAAGTATCAGTTGATAGAAAGTGAGTGGACTAGGTTCTGAGCACCAAATTATTAATCACTGTTTAAAATTACTAAAACTAAAAGTATAGCCCTAGGCCCAATAAACCAACTACACTAAACTTAAGTGTCTTAAGTGACTGGTCAATGAGACTGACTCATAATAGTCAATATTTATGGTAGAGTAGCATTATTTATAATTATAAGTATTATCTTACAAGCAACTCTAGTAGTTACTACTAAAAGTAGTAATAGTAGTAGTGTTATGGAAAATAGAGATTAATTCTCAGTAAAATGTACATATAACAAGAATATGATGCAGTTGTAAGTTGAATAGTGTCAGTTTGAAATTAAGACAAGTAGGCCTAGTTACTGTTCGTAAGTGTAAGGAATGGAGATGGTCAACTGGATAATCACAATTCAATTATTATATATATTAGCAAGTTGGCCCTAGGTCTAAAAGTCAGAACTGTGAACAAAATAAGACGGAATGTTGCCATATTTTTTTTTATCTAGGCAAAAAGTAAGTCAATAATAATTAAAAATTAAGTTGAATAATGAAAGTGTTGTTCCCTCCCTTCCATCAGCAAGTTCAACCATGTTTTCTTACACTTTAACTAACACACCATTATAAGGCTTATGACTATTTTAGTTCAATATTTGGGCAAATCAGGATCTTATACTATTTCAATTATCTTACTTGACATTATGCCATATATGAGGTCAATTGATTCTTGTAAAGATTGAGAAGGGGAATCAGGAAGTAATGAGTGGATCGTTTCCGTCCACAAAAGGTGCGATATGAACACAGCAAGTTAAGAACACCATTACACACTTCCGTGATAGCGATAAGAGAGGAGAAAATTCATCGCTTGCGATTTTTATGATATTTATATATTATAATATTAATGCATTGTAACTTACTCTAAATAAAAATTCCAATTAAATAAGTAAAGCATAAATAAGGCCAATTTCTTTTGAAAGTAAACAAGACGATCAATTTGATAAGAATTTAATCATAAATACACACTAAAACAAATATGGCCGATGTCACGTGACACTGGAGGCCCTTTTTGGGATCAACACGTTTTAGTTTGTCACAAACAATATTATTTCTCCTAAATTTGAATGTGGTTGTAGATTTTTAGATCAAATTTGAAATTTAAATTAAGCTTTAAAACATTAAATAAAATAATGTGTTACTAACAAATGCATCATAAATAACATTCCAAGATCATTTTAGCTATTGACCACTGCCCATTTTTTTAGTGTCACGAAATTCCTTATATGGAAGTGATGCGCTACAATGACTCAGAGAAACCCCCTTGTTAAATATAGCACAATGCAAGTACGTAATAATAATACACATTTTCTACATTATGGACCCCCCCCTTCCATATTTTGTTAAATATTTGTGATATAATAACACATACTATTTATTAATATTACAAACACAAAGTCAGTTCAGGCTAAAGATACTTTAAAAAAATGAAATGAATAATAATTAATATGAATCAGTAATTAAAATTTAAAAGTAAAAGTATTATGTTCATTTCAATTCTATGAAGTAGTCTGTATCGTATACTATTTGTATTGACAATAATTAGAGTTAATTTTTTGTTCTGCCTTTCTCAATTTCTCATAACGCTTTAAACTATAAAACTCCATTGATAAAGATGACAAAAACTAATAAACGCAGACACACGCTTGCATAATTTAATTAAATTAATGATATTCATATACTGGAATTTCATTTTTATGTAAAAATGTGTGGTATAAATAAAGCAATAATCTTCTGGATATAAGGGGCGTCTCTCGTGTATAAGTTTTACCGGTATAATATAATATATTATTATCTATATAGTTTACTCTGGCGTAATAAAATTGTGCAATAGCGTACTTGGTGGGAAGGGGGCATAATGCATAAATTGCGCAGACAGAAGCCCTAACTCAGTGGTTCCTAACCTTTTGGGGTCCATGCACCCCTTCAGATGCCCAAAAAAGTTCATGCACCCCCTCATGAAACTTGCAGAAAATGCATAATAAACTATGTTTATTTTAGGAACACAACCGTTTGAGACAATAGGCAACAGGGAATTTAGTGAGAGATCTTACGCTTCTTATGATCAATCAGCGATTTAAATCTGGGGACTGTTTTGGACAAAGCAACTCTCATGTCATCCTCTGCATTCAACTTATTCCTTGCCTTGGTTTTAATCGTCAAAAGTGTGGAGAATCCTGCTTCACAGAGATATGTTGTGGCAAATGGAAAGAGAGTCAGTACTGCCCTCTTGGCTAGATGTGGGTAGGAATCTAGCTGGGCGCACCAAAATTCAATCAAGGTATTGCAACTTAAGGCACTCCTCAGTACTTCTCTGGTTCTCAAATCAATCAGGTCATCTTTAGCAAGGTCACTGTCATCAATGTTGTCCAAGTCACAGAGAAAAGGATTGCGAATCCAAAGGTCTTTCCTAGCAATTTCTTGACAGAAATACCCATCAAAGGACCTTTGCAATGTTGAAAGGTGCTCTGAAATTTCCCCTTTGATGTTGTCAGGCAGTGATCCCTCAGTGCTTCCTCCTGAAAGCAGATATTACAACTTCATCCAAGAGTGGAAAGTTGGCCAAGTTGGACTTTTCTAGTCGTCTTTGGAATAGTGGCAGTTTTTTAAGGAAGGCTTGCAATCTCTCAGTAGCATCCATTACAGTCACAGCAGGTCCTTGGAGAGATGTGTTCAACTCATTCAAGATGGAGAAGATGTCAGCCAGGTATGCCAAGTAATGAATGAAATTTGGACAGTCAAACTTGTCAGCAAGGTCACTCTCTTTTTCTCGCAAGAAAATGGCAAGCTCCACTCTCAGTTCTACTAACCGAGAAAGTATCCGTCCCCTGGACAACCAGCGAACCTCAGTGTGGTAGAGCAGAACTTCATGCTCAGAGCCCACCTCCTGACAGAACAACTTGAAGAGGCGGTGGTTCAAGGCATGTGAGCGGATAAAATTTACAACTTTGACTGCAGTAGAAGGAACTGACTTCAAGGTTGGAGGTAGAGTTTTGCATGCCATGGCCTGACGATGAAGGATACAGTGTGTAGTGACAATATCTGGAACTTCTTTCTTTACCAGTGCTGAAAATCCTGACTTATTACCGAGTATGGAGGGAGCACCATCTGTGCAAATTGAAGAAATTCTTGAAGTCCAGTCAAACTGGTTTTCAGTGAAGAATGCCCTGACTAGCTGCAGCACATCAGCAGCTTTGGTAGTAGCTAGGAGTGGCTTACAAAAGAGAAATTCCTCCTTCAGCAATCCACAGAGAACATATCTCAGAAATACAAGAATCTGACTGCATTGTGCTACATCATTTGATTCATCCAGCTGCATGCTAAATGGAAAAGGACTACATGCGTCTCATCTTGCACAAGACTTGATCCAGAATGTCTGCAGCCATGTCACAAATCTTGGAATGAATAGTGCCATTGGACAAAAGGGACTTTCTCGACCTACTTCCTCTGCTACTAACCACACATCAGTTCCACCATCTCCAGAACAAAAGGCTTCACCAAAGTTTCTCCAATGGTGTGGGAATTCTTGTTTTGTTTTGTTTTCGCAATAAGATATGCAACCCTGAAAGATGCCTCCAGTGCAGGTTTCTGTGACAAAGAAAATTCAAGCTTGGGCAAGGTACCTGAGGCCAAGAAGCGGGCTCTCTTCTGCTTGAAGACCTCAACACTGTCCTTGGAATTGGATGGATGGACTTTCTCCAAGTGCTCTCTGAGTCTAACAGGCTTCATGTTGTCATTGCACGGGACTTTTCCACACAGGAAGCACGAAATTCCGAGGAACACGTAGAGCGAACCGTTCATTTTGCGAAAAAAAGTTTTTCCGTCAATTTTCGACATGCGCAGAACGATGCGCGAACGAGTATCACCTATCAAAAAGGTTGTATATGGGTGCCATTTGACGCGGCATGCCTTGCTTATTATTTACATTAAATTACATTTTCAGATTATCAGTTTTTCTTAATTTTTTCCCTTCTTTTATTTTTCTTCCTCTTTTTCTTTTTTTTCCCCTCTGACTCGTTCATGCACCCCCTGGAACCTGTTCATGCACCCCCAAATTTGGGGGTGCATGCACCACTGGTTAGGAACCCCTGCCCTAACTAGCAAAAAACTTGTGAATTGTCTCATCCCTTGATAATTACCGAGAAACTGAAGCCGAAGCGGCGTAATGAAAAATGTTTATTGAGGTGGTGTTTTTTTACTTTTAAATAAAAGCAAATAAAGAAAATAATAAATGAAATGAATGTACTATCCTAAAATAATAATCTAATAATATCAAAGTTTCTTCTGACAAAACATTCAACTTAATATTTGTTGTAGATCCTGATATTAATGCTTCTACTTCTAAACTGAAAACGTATTATGATGCTAAAATAGTATGAGAACGTGACACTGATGTGCGGGTACTAGGTACTAGGTACCTTTAATTTATTCTTAATTTTGTCTAACGCTCCTGTTGTAGAAACAATAATTACTGTACCTGATCAAATTCTCAAAACAACCAATCAAATTTCAACACTATACAGGGACATTTAAAGTAAGAGTAAAAGTTAATGGCATGAGTATAAGCATACTGATTAAAATTTAAAATTACTATTTTATTGTGCAGCGAGATTAAAAATCTGTCCAACATGAAATCCCCGAATGCGACACCAAAATAGAGACGAGACGGCTAAGAATAGAGACGAGACGGCTAAGAATAGAGACGAGACGGCTAAGAATAGAGACGAGACGGCTAAGAATAGAGACGAGACGGCTAAGAATAGAGACGAGACGGCTAAGAATAGAGACGAGACGGCTAAGAATAGAGACGAGACGGCTAAGAATAGAGACGAGACGGCTAAGAATAGAGACGAGACGGCTAAGAATAGAGACGAGACGGCTAAGAATAGAGACGAGACGGCTAAGAATAGAGACGAGACGGCTAAGAATAGAGACGAGACGGCTAAGAATAGAGACGAGACGGCTAAGAATAGAGACGGGACGGCTAAGAATAGAGACGGGACGGCTAAGAATAGAGACGGGACGGCTAAGAATAGAGACGGGACGGCTAAGAATAGAGACGGGACGGCTAAGAATAGAGACGGGACGGCTAAGAATAGAGACGGGACGGCTAAGAATAGAGACGGGACGGCTAAGAATAGAGACGGGACGGCTAAGAATAGAGACGGGACGGCTAAGAATAGAGACGGGACGGCTAAGAATAGAGACGGGACGGCTAAGAATAGAGACGGGACGGCTAAGAATAGAGACGGGACGGCTAAGAATAGAGACGGGACGGCTAAGAATAGAGACGGGACGGCTAAGAATAGAGACGGGACGGCTAAGAATAGAGACGGGACGGCTAAGAATAGAGACGGGACGGCTAAGAATAGAGACGGGACGGCTAAGAATAGAGACGGGACGGCTAAGAATAGAGACGGGACGGCTAAGAATAGAGACGGGACGGCTAAGAATAGAGACGGGACGGCTAAGAATAGAGACGGGACGGCTAAGAATAGAGACGGGACGGCTAAGAATAGAGACGGGACGGCTAAGAATAGAGACGGGACGGCTAAGAATAGAGACGGGACGGCTAAGAATAGAGACGGGACGGCTAAGAATAGAGACGGGACGGCTAAGAATAGAGACGGGACGGCTAAGAATAGAGACGGGACGGCTAAGAATAGAGACGGGACGGCTAAGAATAGAGACGGGACGGCTAAGAATAGAGACGGGACGGCTAAGAATAGAGACGGGACGGCTAAGAATAGAGACGGGACGGCTAAGAATAGAGACGGGACGGCTAAGAATAGAGACGGGACGGCTAAGAATAGAGACGGGACGGCTAAGAATAGAGACGGGACGGCTAAGAATAGAGACGGGACGGCTAAGAATAGAGACGGGACGGCTAAGAATAGAGACGGGACGGCTAAGAATAGAGACGGGACGGCTAAGAATAGAGACGGGACGGCTAAGAATAGAGACGGGACGGCTAAGAATAGAGACGGGACGGCTAAGAATAGAGACGGGACGGCTAAGAATAGAGACGAGACGGCTAAGAATAGAGACGGCTTAGGCGATGATGGTTTTACTGTATTAGTATTATACTTATACTGTATACAATTTATATAATGTAAAGTGAATAAAGTTTTGCCGTTAGATTGCTCATTCTCCTTCTAAAGCATTAATATTTGCTTTAATGTGGCTTGTTTACTTGTTTTGCAATATTACGTCTAGAAATGAATCAAAGTTTAACTCAGAAAATGAATGTAATGACTGAAACTGAAACTAAATCAAGAATCAAATGCTCTATACAACTCATAGTTTTACATAAATTTGAAAGAAGTAGAAAGGACTTCAGAAAAGATAGAATATTATAATTTAAAAAAATAAAATAATTAAAAGCAATACACTATGAGTATGACACATACACACAAACACACACGCTCACACACACACGTACACACACAATGTGTGTTGGGAGGGGGCAAAAAGTTATTGTTAACCTATTTAAAAATAATTAAATCACTTGCCAAAGGATTATCACGGCCAGAGAGAAGAAAATATAGGCACATTTTAGAACTGGTGCATCTACTTCCACTTGCAAAGTACGATCAATGTCGTACGAAAATTGGTTTAAAAATTCAATCTCCTATATCATTAGTATTAGTATATGTCGTTAAAAATACCAACAAAATTTTTTAATTGTATGTATTTTAATGACGCTTAGAAACATGTTCGAATCCGTGTGAAGGCAAGGGTTTGTTCCCGGGGCCTATGGCGTCCCTGAGTCACCCCGCTCCGAATGGGTACCTAACTGTACATGTAGTTAGGCGGCTGGGTAATGCGTGGAACCCACAAAGCCGTGGCCTGTGAACACTTGCCAACAGATCATCTGTCATGGTCTGTGGACGCAACTTATCTTATCTTATCTGTTTACAGACGCTCCTTCTATACAGAAGATTATTGCGTCCTACGCTTATCTATGGTTTGTGTTTAGTCCTGCATTTTTATTAGAGATTTAAATGTTGATAAAGTGTTGGTTTTCCTGGATTCTTCAGGCAACCCATTCCACGCCCGAATTCCGGACGGGAAGAAGGAAAACTTGTATGTGTTTGTTCTTGCATACGGAATAAGAAAGGTGTTTTTATCCTTATGTCTATCTGAGGGTTGTATTAAGTTATCTTTGTGTTGTATTTCTAAATTAGAATTAATTGCTTTATGTATGATTACTACTTTGCTCTTGGTTCTTCTATCCTCTAGTGTTTCAAGGTTTAATGATTTAACTAATGGTGTTACTCTTGTCAGTTTCGAATATTCTCCAGTAATGAATCTGGCAGCTCTTTTTTGAATTTGTTCTAGTTTATCAATGTTTTCTTTGGTGGATGGGTCCCATACAGAAGATGCATATTCTAGTGCAGGTCTCACCAAAGTGAGGTAGCATTTTAGTTTTATATCTCTATTACATTTGTTAAAGTTCCTTTTTATAAAGCCTAAGGTTTTGTTTGATTTTTTAATAACTTCATTGACATGGGGATTCCATGATAGTTTCTCATTTATTAAGACTCCTAAGTATTTTGCATCTTTAGTTTGGGTCAGTTCTTTTCCATGAATGTAATATTTTGAATTTATTTGTTTCTTTTTCTTTGTTACTCTTAACAGTTGACACTTTTCTGGATGGAAAGACATACTCCAGTTAGTTTCCCATTTTATCAATTCATCTAAGTCTTTTTGTAAAATTTTGCTATCTTGTTCTGATTTAATTGTTCTATAGATTATACAATCATCAGCAAATAGCCTAACTTTTGTACCTGTTGAGATGTTGTTGGGTAAATCATTTATATAAATTAAAAAGAGTAAGGGACCTAGCACAGTTCCTTGTGGAACTCCTGAGTTAACCTTTATTGGTGCAGATTTAGATCCATTAATTATTACAGTTTGCTCCCTGCCCAAAAGGAAGTCTTGGATCCAGTGATGTAAGGAACCTGAGATTCCAAAGTAGTTAAGTTTTTTAAGTAAACTAAGGTGGTGAACTTTGTCAAATGCTTTTGAGAAGTCTAGTAATATTGTATCTATTTGATCATTTTTGTCCAAGCCTTTTGATAGTTCATCTATTAAACCTATTAATTGTGTTTCACATGATCTGTTTTTTCTAAAGCCGTGTTGATGTGGGCATAGGGCATTATATTTGTCAAGGTGGTTAACTATTCTACTATATATTATGTGTTCTAGTAATTTACAGGTGATACTAGTAAGTGATACAGGCCTGTAATTACCAGGGTCTGATTTATCCCCTTTCTTAAAGAGTGGACTTACATTAGCTAATTTCCAATCCTGGGGCACTTTACCCTGGTTTAGAGAGGCTTGAAAGAGAACTACAAGGATTGGGGACAGTTCATTGCTTAGTTCTTTTAATAATCTTGCAGGCAAATCATCTGGGCCAGTAGCTTTGTTTATTTTTAAGTTTTTTAGGAGTGAATGTATACCTATCTCATCTACAGTTATGTTACCTATTTCCTCCATTTTATTTAAATTTATTAAAACTTCCTTGTCGCCTGAGGCAGAAAAAGATGATGCAAAATATGTGTTAAGGATATTAGCTTTAGTTTCATTATCATTATAGGTTTTATTATTTGAGCCTTTTAGTGTGGCTATTCCTGAAGGTTCCATTTTTTTAGATTTGATAAAGGACCATAAGTTTTTATTGTTATCTTTGGTAATTACGTTGTTTATATATTCATTTTGGAGGTTCCGACTAAGTTTTTGTGTCAAGTGTTTAATCTTTAAGTATTTTTTGTGTATCCTATATGAATTGGTAGCTTTATATTTCTTAAATAAGTTCTCTTTTAGTTTGCATAGCTTTTTCAATCTAGAATTGAACCAGCATTTGTTAATTTTATTTAATGTTAGTTTTGTTGGAACATTCTCATCCATTATAGTTTTTAGATTTGTTTTTATATCTTTCCAAATTTCTTCTACTGGGCTATTTGTGTTAAATTTACTTAGGAAAGTTTGTTGGAAGTTAGCCGCTGATTGGTGTAGTTTTATTGAATTACATTTATTCCAAAGATAGATTATTCTTCTAGGTATCTTATTAATTTTAGTTTTTATTGTATTGGTGACCCTAACAGTATCATGGTTGGACAGTCCTGGAATTATTTTATAGTCTAACACGAGTCCTGGTCTATTTGTTAGGAATAAATCTAGTGTTTTATTTTTCCTTGTTGCTGTTTTTACTATCTGTTCTAGGTTTATGTTGTTTATAGTGTCTAGAAAGTGTTCATTAATTTCTTTGTTAGTTTGATGGTTATCAATTGTATAATTTTTCCAATTTATATCTGGAAGATTAAAGTCCCCCATAATCCATAGAACTGCATTTTTATTATTCTCTTTTATGAAAGTTAATTGACTACAAAGATTGTTCATGTATTCTGGGTTTGTATTCGGAGGTCTATATATACTGCCTACAATAAGTGGGGATGAGTTTGGTGTAATTATTTTACAATAAATAGACTCTATATTAAAATTTTGCTGTGTAGTAATTTCTTCAGCTATGATATTTGATTTAATTGCATGTAGCACTCCTCCATAATTGTCTGATCTGTCTTTCCTAAAAATATTATAATTGGTGTTTAAAATCTCAGAGTTATATATGTTGGGGTTCAACCAAGTTTCAGAACCAGCAATTATGTCTGGTTCTTCTGTTTTTATAAGTAGTTCTAAATCTGGAATTTTATTTTTTAAGCTTTGGAAATTAACTATTAGTGTTTTGAGAATGTTTTGATTATTATTATTATTAGATTTTTTATGGGTAATTTTATGGGTTTGTGTGGTTGGTTTCATTTTATCTAGTGGTTTATTTATAAAAGGATTAGCCAAAACACTGTAAGAGTTTGTGGTGATAAGGTCCTTATAGTTAAATAAATCTGAACTGATTTGGGGCAACCCACAATGTATGCAGTGCCAAGATGCATATTTATTTCTTAGGCCTATTGCTTTGTGCTTTGGTGTGTTAGAATGCAGGCAACTATCTTCTGCATAGAAGGAGCGTCTGTATAGATAAGATAAGATAAAGATAAGGTACTCCATGAGGTCGATGATGCCCAAAATATTTACCAACAGGTGACCTTATTGTACTTGACTGGACTTATTTGAATGTATGACCACTCCCCACCGTGTCAGCAATCAGTGGCCATTAAAAATGACAGCGTCTGAATTCTTTAGCTTTTAAAAACAATTGATTTTAGTAATTAATAATTTTAAAATATAAATTCAGGGTTTAAAATTGCGCCCGCGGGCCACCTGCGGCCCACCACAGAGAAAACCAGCCTTGAACTGAGATATGCTTCTTGTCCATAACCGAAAATTCTTCTGGCATTTTTCATTAGAGTGGATAATTCCATGCGCAAAAATACGCAATTTTCCGGTTTGTCAGTTTTATTTTAGTATTTGTCATTGCAACAGTAAAATTGAAAAAATGTTTCCAATTGAAATTAATAAAATGAAGATATCGGTTGCTAGGAAGTCATTGGAAACCACAAAAGAAAAGCTTTAACTGTTATGTGTAATTCCATGTAATGTAATTCTGTTGCATGTGTTATTAACCATTACCTCATCTATATGTTTTTTCTAAAAACTATGACGCGTGTTGAGTTAAACACATCACATTCTGTCATTGTCATCAATGTACACGGTGTGTTCATGTGTTGGGGGATCCGGAGGGAGGATGATGCCATGATCTTGCGTCAGCATGGATTCTCTTTCAGACTTGATGTTCAATGTGAACTTTTGTTATTTCCAGTAATAAATGTTAACTAATCCACAATTACTTGCATTGTTTACAATTTCAAACACTAACGATATCAATGTTTTAAAAATGTTACTATCACCACACAATATTTCACCGTTATAGTGCAGAACAAATACATCATATTTACAGCACAATACGTCACATTTTCAGCACAATTCGTCAAATTTGCACCACAGTTCGTCACATTTGCACCACAATACTTCACATTTGCAGCACAATACGTCACATTTGCATTGCAGCACAAAATATCACACTCACAACACAATAGGTCATATTCATTGCACAGGACGTGAGGGAATGGTGAACTGGGGTTAAACACAAACTTTATTTAAATGACCTCTCCTTTCTTCTTCTGTTATTCTCCCAAGGCGGTGGTGGCGAACCTTTTTGGGGCCGTGTGCCAAAATTCAACCAAAAACCTTATACTTATTTATATATAGTCGCGAGCCGGCTGGTGAGGCTCTGCCTGCAGACTGTGGCACGCGTGCCATAGGTTTGCAATCGCTGTTCTGTGAGCAACAACTATGCAATATAATATACAGGGCCGGATTAAGCCATCTTGGTGCCCGAGGCATAAGCCCACATAGGTGCCCCCTTCTGCCCCGATCCCCCACTGACCGCTGATATGTTCAATATTAAGCAAACCAACTAACAAACGAAACAGTTGGCATCACATTGGATTGCGGGGGTGCGGACTGCTCCGGGTGACACCAAAGGGTAAAATTCTGTATGCCTCGTTATTTGGCGTTGTCATACTCGGAGGAGGTCTATGGGGTAAGTTGTGAGGGGGTGACACCATGACCTACCGAATTGGATAACACCCACCCTAGTGACGCCGCTGTTAACACATATGTTTGTACTAGTATCACTCAAATAAAATCTGCGATAAGTTATTTCTGTATTAAAATTAATATTTAATTAATTTTGTAATAATAATAGACAAACATACTGTAACTTTTTTAATAGATGAGAAAGTCAGAGAAAGCAAACATTTACATTTTAAAGTTCTTTATTCTAGATTTACATCTGGCAAAGTTAATCATCAAAGTTAATTTTGTGCAAAATGTCTGTCTCAATCATCAGCAAATATAAGGAATCAAGCCTTTCTTATTTCATTATCGATCTACTTAGATTTTTTTTACGTTTTAACTGAGAAAAAGAGCGCACAGTTAAAACATTCTGAAACATTAATATTAAAAATACGAGCAAGTCCATTTCTACATTGGAAAAGCGAACTGGATGTTGTCTCTATTACTTTGTATAATTATGCATGACTCAGCGTGTTGTTTTCAGATTTTGATGCACGAAACTTGTGACGAATATATGAGTGTAACTTTTGTAATTCAGTATTTAAATTATTGTTCAGATCTTTGGGATAAGCATTTATTAGTCATACACAACACTGAGATGTTTGTGTTACATCGATCAAACAAGAAAACTAACTCCTATATCATTATATACCTATCCTCATCTACCCATCTCTGTCTCAAGTTTGTCAACAATGGCGTAATAAGCAGATATACGAAATTTGTCTCTGGCATTCAGAGATACCTCAAGAGCATCACCATCAATGACCACTGTCTTTCATGCAAGTGATATGCTAGTGAAGAATACAAATCAGAACACGTTTTCAAGTTCACGTGCTCATTTTGTAGAGCTTGACTGAATCTGTGAAAATGTAACACTTCATCCCAAAAGACAAGCGTGAGAGCGAATTCTAATTCTTGTATCTTCTTTGCAATTTTTGTCTGCTTCTCTTCTGGTGTCCCCCTTCTGTGACAGGTCTTGTTGTAAACACTCTAACGCTTCTATAATCTGGGGATGAGACTTTAGAATAGCTTTAGTTCCAACAGCATGTGCTTCCCATCTGCTATCGGAAAGAGTGTTTACCAGCGTTCAATCCACAAAGCATCCTTTCAGAATCTTCCATCTGTTGGTTGAAGCTGAGAAAAAAAGTATCGATCAGTTGCACTGTATTGAAGAAGTTTACTGCCTCTAAACAAGAGTAAACGGCACTAATGCCCACCAGATTTAGTGAATGGGTAGCACAGGACATGTAGATAGAAAACTAATTTTCCTCTAGAATTTTGCTCTGCATGCCCTTGTAATACCAAGACATATTAGCTGCGTTATCCGGGACTGACCTCTGCATTTCATAAAATCAATATTGCAAACTTCACGTAAGTACTGCAACTCTTGCTTAGCCATACCTTCACCGGTGTGACTTTGCGGCTCCAAGAAAGTAAAAAAGCGCTCAATGGGCTCTCCATCTACCACATATCGAAGAACAACGCTTAACTGATCTATATGTGAAATATCGGGGATTGACAAGCTGAAATAACCGGAAGCCTTTACTTCATCTATAATTGCTTGATGGACTTTTGGGGACACAATTTTAATCAGTTCTTCACATATAGTTTGGGATACATAAGAAGGATTTCCTTTTCCAGAACTTTCCTTATTTCGCAATGTGTGATGCTAAAAATGGATCAAACTGACTGACCAACTCCAGCAACCCTAGAAAAATTCAATTTTGTAAAGATCCAAATTTTTCATTTGTCCATTTAAAAGCTATTTTAATTGCACGGGGCCCCTGGCTGCAATTCCACCTGGGGCCCCGTCCAGCCACTTTATTATACAATTTAATAAGTTTGGGGTCCCTTAATTTAGTCTTAAATCATTGGGGGCCCTTGGCTTTAGCCCAATCAGCCTTCCATTTAATCCGCACATGTGCGATATAATATTAAATTTGCGATTTGCTAACGTCATGTCGATTATGGACAATACACACATTTTTCTTGAGGACTTGTGGTGCCCCCCAGACGCTTGGTGCCTAAGGCACGTGCCTTGTTTGCCTATAGGTAACCCAGCCCTTATAATATATATGATTCTTTGTTGTTAACTTAACATTATTCAAAATGAATAATTATTTGAACTTAAAAGCGACTAAAAGAAACACATCTTCACCTACATTATAAAAGCTTAACACACTATACCGTAACTTTCATAGTGATTTGCATTAAGGTCTTTAAACGACTGTGACATCAAAAAGTAAAAATATGTTTGTTAAGGTTTTTAATTTTTATTCGTAATTTTTTATTATTATTATTATCGCCCTTGGACTCTCATCTGGTTTCATAGAGTCATGTTGGTCAATAAAAACGATTTGAAGTTCACCACATGTTTTAGCCTTAGTTTTCAGTTCAGTTGTGACATCTTGGTTGCAAGTGAGTTCTTCCAACTGATGGGGGAAATGCAGAAAAATAATATACAAAATTATAGTTATAGCTAGCAATTAAGTGTTCGGATAATCAAAACTTTTTACAGTAATTTATTGTTTTTAGGTGATTTCCAAAATTCACAGATCATGGCACGTTAAGTCTTTGGCGTTAACATGCAATGTTACTTAGTTCAGTTTTACACACGTTTGGCCTGTTGTTTTTTTTTAAAAATATTTTTCTTAATAAGTGTCTAGCACTTTAAAAGAACATGCAAAAAAATTTTTTTTTAAAAATATAATATTTATAAAAGGGCGACGAAATAGGTAGTATCATATTATTGCGTTATTAAAATGTTGTGTTATTTTCTTGTCGGCTTATAAGAAAGTTAATAAATTTAACTTAAGTATTAAAGATTTAAATTGAATGGGTTGCATACCTTTTAATGATGTATGAAAGAAAAATGTATTGTTCTTGTAAATCCACGTAGTCTTGACTTGACTCACAGGACTACGTAGCATATCAAGTCATGCAATCAGTGCAATGCCTTCTAGTTTCGGACGAGGCTCATGAAAGTTGTATAATAGTTAATCATCGATTGTCTCAGTGTGTTCCTTACCTTTTCCTGACTTGGCCAACACACAACAACCACCAGATCTACACAAGTAATCAGACGCGCGGAATTCAGTTGCTCCATCAAGATAACTAAGGACAAGTGGGGTTTTTTTTTGTGTTTTTTTGTAGAACAAAGTTGTATTATTATTGAAAGGCGAGGTCTATTTAAGCATAGAGCAATCTGTTCTACAACAGAAGGTGTTTTTGAAATATAGAAAATGATTTTGTTCAATGAATAGTAAATCTCAGTTTTACTTTAAGTAAGTCGAAAATTTCTGTAGTTCGTTAAGTTGTTTGTATTTAGGTGTGTTAAATTAAAAAGTAATTATTTAGTCCATTAAATAAATGTTTAAATTAAATAGTGATTACCTGTACTGTTTATTAAGTGACACCCATGACAAGGAGTTTAAGACGAAACTGACTAAACTTAAACTAAAACAGAAGAGTGAGGGAATGGTACTTGTCTTAGTCATTCGTGTAGACTTGAATCTAGACACTTAATTACTTATCTTAGTCATTCGTGTAGACTTGAATCTAAACACTTAATTACTTTTCTTAGCCATTCGTGTAGACTTGAATCTAAACACCTTTAATTACAACACAGTTTCTAGATTCCTGACTAATGTAAATATAAGATGACTCCCGCGATCTATCACCTACCCCCCCCCCGCCCGCCCGCCACAAGGGCTCGTTTATCAAGGCCTGGGCCAAGACTTCTTGGACTGTCTTCTTACTTCGCTTATCACTGACAGTGTTAGTGTTAGTGACATAGTGTTAGTGACAGTATTCGTGACAGTGTTAGTGTTAGTGACATAGTGTTAGTGACAGTATTCGTGACAGTGTTAGTGTTAGTGACAGTGTTAGTGACATAGTGTTAGTGACTGTATTCGTGAAAGCGTTAGTGTTAGTGACATAGTGTTAGTGACAGTATTCGTGACAGTGTTAGTGAAAGTGTAAGTGACATAGTATTCGTGACAGTGTTAGTGACAGTGTTGGTGACAGTATTCGTGACAGTGTTAGTGACATACTGTTAGTGAAAGTGTTAATGACAGTGTTAGTGACATAGTGTTAGTAACAGTATTCGTGACAGTGTTAGTGACATAGTGTTAGTGACAGTGTTACTGTTTATCAGTTTGTAGTTTGAGCATGAACTTGTCTCCTTGTTACTCTCGTCTGTATAAAATTATAATAATTTTAAAATTAAAAAAAAAGAAACCATTTGAAATAACCATGAAATGTCATAATGACGCCAAGAGTCACCTACGTGAGTCGGTAGTTGTTGGGTGTTTTGCCTTGCTTCGTCCTACAAGAAACTCTATTGATGTTGTGACAGTGCTCCATACGTACACACTTGCAGGGCTTCTCATCCGGTGCGATTGGACACTGGGGCTTTTTGCACACTAGGACCTCCCCAACCGCCGCTTCCGTGCCATCTCTGATGAACGAAGAGTAATTGGAATGTTTAACAATGGCATACTCGTCGCTAGGGGCGTGCCATAATTATCTACACACAAATCCAGCGGCACGGTGAGACGAGGTGGTCTAAACAAGGATGTGCTTTTTATTTTGAGGCATATAGATAGTTATTTATTTGTGTAAGGAGTGGACAAAATCTTGCTATTGGCCTGCCCGGGGTCATGGCTATTACTCTATAGCCACGCCACTGTTTCTAACTTCAATTCAAGACTCTATAGTCTAGAAAGTGTGCTGTATTAAGGAACATAGGCTCATGTTTTAGATTGTAAAAGTCAGTAAAAGAAAACTGTATACCAACATTCAACTTGTATCGTTACCTATTTGATCTCTGTATACCTCAGTCCCAAAAAAAACCTCAGCGCTGAGATATACAACTTTGAGTGCTAAGAAAACATCTGCATGCGTTGCTATGCCTAGAGTTGACAGTAATGATAGATACCAAAGTTTACATAATTTCACGTTTATTCTAGGTTGCATTTATGTATCATCTTTATTTCAATTTGTTGATATTTCTTCCTTTATGTTAAAGCTTTTTTCTAGCTGAACAAAATGTTTGGTAATTAATTCAATGAAAAATATTGATGTCTGACCGCTGATTCAACATTCAGAATAACTTACTATGGACTATGGGGGATGGAGCGCTGACGCCGAACAGGTGTCATTTTTTGGGCTGACTAGTTGTCTTTTTGGGGTTGGCTGTTTGTTTCCGTTAAGCTTCCAATAATCCTACATCGATGAAACTCTACTTTCATACCACACAACCAAACATTGTTAAATTATTAGTGGTAGTTGTTATGTACTACACATCAGCTGAAAATTTTATAATCCCATATTTATACACCTGACACAAGCAAATATATTCTGTACAGAAACTATGTGTGTTGTGAGGGATACATTTAAAGTGTCGCGCCGGTGTAAGAATTTGATGCAAATCTAAGTTAAAAAGGTCGTCAGAAGGTAGGTGTATACAATGTCAAGGCCTCGTGTCAGTCGAGGTTTATATAATTTATTCATAACTAACATATAAATCATATCATTGTAATAGTAATCTACTTAGAGCAGGGGTCGGGAAACCATATCTCTATTGATGGCTGCATCTGGCTCTCAGTCAAATGTTCGTTTATTTTAAAAAAACACGTTTATTCAGACTCATTTGATCTACATATAAATTGCATATAAAAAAAACAGCATACCAATGTTATTAAAAAGAATTCAGAGACATAATTATTGTACTTTTAGTGTTGAAATTACACAAAATGGACACATTCACTTGAATTTTTAGTTTAAACATAATGTATGGCTCTCTCGGAATTAATTTTCAAAATATGCGGTGTTTATGGCTCTCTCAGACAAAAAGTGTCCCAACCCCTGACTGACTTAGAGAGTTCTCTCAACAACAACAACACAAGTGAAAGTAAAAGTATATATTGTTAATGAAAGGGGACAGAACCCGCCACAGTAGGGCGAGGTGGTAGGTCTTCATACCGAAACACGAGGACCTCAGTGGCAGGTACACAAGTGTATTCATGTCTGACAATGTTACAACACGTCATTCTGTAGATACAAGACATTTAGTTGATTTAGTGGGTAATTCAACCGGAGCTATTGCACGGCGTATAACGCATTTTTTCATCCTAAAATTTAATAGAAAAATGCATTTAACAATTACGGAATGTTAAGACTTAACAAAAACTACCACAAAATAAACTATTTCCAGAGGCGTCACTAGGAGGATGCGGATGGTGCGGATCGCAAGGGGTGACACCAAACTATAAAATTAAGTATGTTCCCGATATTTGGCACTGGAATACTCGGAGGAGGTCTATGTGGTAATTCTTGAGAGGATGGCACCATGAGGTATGGCACTGGTTGACACCAACCCTAGTGACGCCACTGACTATACCAAGGTATGGCACTGGGTGACACCAACCCTAGTGACGCCACTGACTATACCAAGGTATGGCACTGGGTGACACCAACCCTAGTGACGCGACTGACTATACCAAGGTATGGCACTGGGTAACACCAACCCTAGTGACGCCACTGACTATACCAAGGTATGGCATTAAAAAAAATTGAAATTTTTTTTTAAATTAAATACAACCTGAAATGCAGTGTGAATTGAAGAAATGCTATTTTACTTGCATAATTTAAATAATGAATTTATTTTAGTCGGCCTGCAATGAGTTATACATAATTTACAGCAACAGGTGCTCTGTACAACAAAGAACAGTTTCTCCCCTGAAGCCTCACGTGGGTTGGTAACATCCAGCCTTCCCCTGAGGCTTATCTTATTGGGTTGGTAACAGTCAGCCTCCCTGTGAGGCCTCACTTGGGTATATGATGCGGCACTTTTAAGTTATTCCTTATCAGACCCCACCCCGCCCCAAATCTTTAATAGTAATACTAGTATACTAACTAGCAGAACCTTCGTAGTTATTTTCTATTCGGGAGTCAAATTGGAAACATAAAGAACCTCTGATAGCAGCCTGGAGCAATCGAAGCCCAGGGTATTATCTCTGGAAAAATTAGAACCCCCTGCGACAACGAGATTATGATCTACCAAAAAGGAAGATGCATGTCTGTATGGGGTTCAGTAGCAGCGCTGTACGTCCCTGCGCTGAGCTGAACCGCGGTGCGCACATTTCTGCAGTATTGTATTATGTGCCTCTGTTATTTGACTTTATTTTATTGTGACACTCAGCTACAGGGACGCGTTGTCTGGTACAGCTCAGCGCTTGTATCTTAAATACAACGTCAACCAGTTATGTAATGATGACACTGGTGTCAAGCAATGTTCCCTTTAATCTTCGTGGCTGCGCAGACATCTCACTGACGCCGACAAAATTTATAAAATATTGCTGTGCAACTTTGCACAATAGTTGTTAGTTTTTTACTTTGCACACGGTCCAAAGAACCTTCGTCCTTAGAGGGAACATTGGTGTCAACTCTCTCCACATCGGTACAGCTAAAAGGCGCCAACAATATATTTTTTTTAAATTTAAATCCGATACCAATGTATTTTTGGATGACAATGGTGACTAACTGACTAACAAACTTGGTGGCTAAACTTTCCAAGTTTAGTCTGCCATGAAATTACCTTGTATTCGATTAGAGTTCGTTTAAAATTTGGTTTGAATACACTGCAACACTTCTCCACTGGGTGACCTTTTCTTGTTGCGACCTTTCTGTTGGGGTGCGTCTATGTGTTCTAATAGTGCGTTATAATGCACACTGGTTTTGGAAAAGATGCTCATCAAGGTTTAACGAAATATAATAATATCCTAACTAGTGTATCACCCGTCAAAGATGACGGAAGTTATCAAAATAAATATATTTCAGCGAAAATCTATTTATTTAAAAAAAAATACACATCAGAATAAAAAATAATGTAATACAGAACTTTCATTTTATTTTATTCATTTATTTCCATATTAAACAATTTTATGCGGACTTTCGAAAAGAGTTATTTTTGGTGCAGTAATTTGGGGCGCTGATTTCTAAAATTAGTAGAATCGCGGACGGGTCAGGACATACATAGCAAATTATGTATGTTGATGATAGTCATGAAGTCAACACTATGGAGAGCATCTCATGGAGTACGACATAGAATGCTCCGTAGTGTGACTGTGACCTGACTATAAGACCAAATATAACACCTTAAATAGTGTTTCAAAATGCATAATTTACAGAGATCAGTAAGACCATGAAGTGACTCCTAGACTGCATGTTAAGTGACGCGTGTGGAATTATTATTATCTTATCCCTTTTATTACACACGCTCCTTCTGTATAGAAGATTATAGCGCCCTAAGCTTATTTATAACCAATATAATTATCGTTGTCAGCGCCAAGTTTCTTAAAAATACTGCGGCTCTTTGGGGCGTAATCTTTTCTATTGTTTACGGAAATTTAATATGTTTATGATGAATAGTGAATTTGCGAATAAAAAGCAATGTATAGATCTATAACAACTTTAGATTTGCTTCACGGTGGATTAATAGTTATTTATAGTGTATTTGGAAGTGAATTTGACTAATTTAGTTGTCGCATAAAGAATCTTTTAAACTATTACTGTATCAACTGTCATTAAACTATTACTGTATCAACTGTCATTAAACTATTACTGTATCAACTGTCATTAAACTATTACTGTATCAACTGTCATTAAACTATTACTGTATCAACTGTCATTAAACTATTACTATATCAACTGTCATTAAACTATTACTGTATCAACTGTCATTAAACTATTACTGTATCAACTGTCATTAAACTATTACTGTATCAACTGTCATTAAACTATTACAGTATCAACTGTCATTAGACTATTACCGTATCAACTGTCATTAAACTATTACTGTATCAACTGTCATTAAACTATTACTGTATCAACTGTCATTAAACTATTACCGTATCAACTGTCATTAAACTATTACTGTATCAACTGTCATTAAACTATTACTGTATCAACTGTCATTAGACAAACACGTTTCTCAAAACTGAAATTATATTAAAAAATAAATGTAAAAATCACAATTCCCCACCAATGTTACCTTTAAGCTGTGCGGCTGCGCGGCCGCGCAGATATCTGAGCAACGCCACGAAATAGTTTAGAATTACAGCGCAGCAAATTTTGTAAAATATTCCACAAAAATGGATGCTGTGCGAATTTGCACACGAGTTTTTTTTTAGTCTGCACATAGGCCAAGGAACATTAGAGGAAACATTGGTCCCCACTCAGCTAATAGAGTGACTGAGTGACCTAGTGATAAGTTCAATAGACAGACTCGGAGAATGCAATACTGTCATTGTATTATTGAGAAAATTTCACACATTCAAATATCAAGTTAATCAAGCCAGGCTAATGTCAATAAATTTGAATTTTTAAAGCATTTAATCACTGATTCTTTTGAATATAATAATTCCAGTAATGAAATAATTTGAATAAATAACTCCAGTAATGAAATAATTTGAATAAATAACTCCAGTAATGAAATAATTTGAATAAATAACCCCAGTAATGAAATAATTTGAATAAATAGCCCCAGTAATGAAATAATTTGAATAAATAACCCCAGTAATGAAATAATTTGAATAAATAACTCCAGTAATAAAATAATTTGAATAAATAACTCCAGTAATGAAATAATTTGAATAAATAACTCCAGTAATGAAATAATTTGAATAAATAACTCCAGTAATGAAATAATTTGAATAAATAACTCCAGTAATGAAATAATTTGAATAAATAACTCCAGTAATGAAATAATTTGAATAAATAACTCCAGTAATGAAATAATTTGAATAAATAACTCCAGTAATGAAATAATTTGAATAAATAACTCCAGTAATGAAATAATTTGAATAAATAACTCCAGTAATGAAATAATTTGAATAAATAACTCCAGTAATGAAATAATTTGAATAAATAACTCCAGTAATGAAATAATTTGAATAAATAACTCCAGTAATTGTGTACAGGGCCCGGTACTGCACATGAGCCACAAGTTAGAGGCGGATCAAGCTCGCCTTGACTCGGGTGCCACGCCATGTTCCCTTTAAGCTACGCGGCCGCGCAGATATCTGAGCGATTCCGCGCATCATTTTAGAATTATCGCGCAGACATTTTGTAAAATAAAAAATGGCCCAAAAAATGGATGCTGTGCAAGTTTTCACACGAATTTTTTCACTTTGCACACGGACCAATGAACCTTGGAGGGAACAATTGTGCTGAGTCATTATTGTTTGGATGGATATGATAATTTATTTATTAACACATGATGGACAGTTGAAAATGGAAGAGTTGGCGCGTCATGGCGTTACCAGCGCTAACCATCCGGAGCGATACGAAACTCGTGTACCTTCTCCCTTTTTTTCCTCACATGCCAAATGTCGTCTGTTTGACAACAAGCCAGGATGGATGACCTTCTGCGACCCGTTCCTACGTAACATGAATGACAAAAGAGTTACCACTACGAAAAGTACATCTCTAAACGAAATCTTGTGATATTAAGGGGCCGTCCATAAATGACGTCACGCGATTTGGCCGATTTTTACCCCCTTCGTCACGCGTCGTCACAAAAACTTAGACCTCCCACCCTCAAATATGACGTCACAGAGCTTTGACACATTAAAATCCGTATTTTCAAATTGAAAATAAGCATGTTGCAAATTACTTTTTGTCATTTAAATATGTATTTAGTGTAAGTCTGCACTCTATTATCGTAACAAGTGTGACGCCATTGAAAACTTCATGAAATAAATTGTAAGAAATAAAACGTTTAAGTGTAACTAATTGTTAAAGTTGCGAGTTTTTGATGTGACGTCACATTTCTCAAACACCTCCATCACACATCGCCACAAATGTGTTGACTCCCCCCCCCACCACCATTTTTTCCCTAGGTGCGTGACGTCATTTATGGACGGCCCCTAAGAATGTAAACACTTTATTTTTGAGTTGGGATACGGAAACACAGCTTTTCCCTGCTATAGAATCAGTCACGTAGCCAGAATTAGTGTCACCCGAGTGGTGCCATGATATTTCCCCCCCCCCACCCCCACCCCACAGCAATCCCACATCGACGGACCAAACTCGTTTAGGTTTTAAAATGTCAGTCTTCATAAATGTGGGAAAAGGGCCACCCTCGTGTGGAGCGCCCCCTCTCTCCACCCTTTCCTACGCCATGGTATCAAATGATACGCTTGATACAGGTAATTAATTACTAAGATAAAGTTTAGTGTAACCAGGCAACGAACTGCAAGCACCTAGCAGTCTAAACCAAGGGCAGTCATTGAGTAATGTGGTAGGTAAAAGTAAAACCAATTAAGGCACACACGACATGTCTAAGACGACCAGAATGGTATTTAGTATTTGAAACTCTTCCAGCTGGTTACGTTGTTGAAAGAACCTTCATTTAAACCAACACTTTTAGGAAGTTTAAGAACAACAAGAAAAATACTCATTCTTACAAACCAGGTAAACATACTAAATTTGTAAATTATTATTATTATTATTTTGCTGTTAAAATGAATTCCGTTATTATAGTTTACTGGGTCTATACAAGGTACGTTTGGTTTATAAAAAGAAATAGTTAAGATTAGACAGTACAAGAGTGTAACGTTATTTTCAGCATATAGAAATGTTTGTATCAAACATTATTTTAGCTAGTCACGAATTTAGGATCTCATTTTGAAAATGTTGATCAATGAATTAAATGCGATCATTTTAAAAAAAAATTCAAGATCAGAGGCGCCACTAGAGTTGGTTACACCCAGTGCGGTAGCTAATGGTATCACCCCTCAAGATTTACCCCATAGACCTCCCCCGATTCTGTCAGTGCATAATAACTGGAACATACAGAATTTTAAAATTTTGTGTCACCCCTTGTTTTGGTGTCCAAAATAAACAACGGCTGTGATGTAACAGATTGCTCTTCTTTGTACGAGGGGTTCTCTTGGAAAAAAATCTTGATGCCATTTTTGGATTAAATATATTCCTTTTAGTTATGTCGTTATTGATAGCAGGAATCGAAGATTTGAGATTTACTAGTACTAGACAGCAATGAACTTTACTAGTACTAGACAGCAATGAACTGTACTAGTACTAGACAGCAATGAACTTTACTAGTACTAGAAAGCAATGAACTTTACTAGTACTACACAGCAATGAACTTTACTAGTACTAGACATTAATGAACTTTACTAGTACTAGACAGCAATGAACTAAGATACAGACGTGCTCAATATTCGATGGTGTTAAAAATTAATTACAACAAAAAAAATTGTAACTTTAGAATTTTAATTTGTTTAGCCTCATAATTCACAGTGTTAAAAGGCCAACACGAATGACTGTTATATGTCATGTAAACGTTGATAAATACTGGGTTACATGGCTACGTAGGGAGTTTTTCAACAGAAATTAGATATTCATATTGTATATTCAAAATTTAACATGTTTATTTGAATAAATATCTTATATGTGGCTTTGCAATAATATTAGCATGAGAGCCGTCACAATAAATATTATTAAATCCTTTATATTAACTTGTGGCGTCTGCTTGATTGATGCTTTGATTGTTTGTTTGCCGAAAAAACTTTGGATCGATTTTTAACCCACTTTCCCATGTGCTAGCGAGCTGAAATTTTTCAGGCAGACTCGTGCCGATAATAAAAATGATCTATCGAAATTTCAGATCAATCGAGTTTACTGTAATTAAATTAATTAATTTTTAGATTATCTCTATGTAGCATGTTAATTGTGCTAGAGTGTCGCGGTGCGTATTATATTGAACAACCTTTTTAATATTTTCCTGTCGCGCTGTGCGATGCGTATTATATTGACGATATGTTACTTTTAGTTATGTCTCGTAAATAAAGGATTTATAGTCAAAAACTTTGTTTTTTACAGGTTTTAAATTTTTTTTCGTGTCATTTATTATTATTTTTTGTGATAAAATATTTGTAAATTCTCTGGATAGGCCATACACGCCCTTACTCCAAACTCACCCCCTTTATTTAATACATGTATGGCTCATAACGTCTAATAACATCTCTCTATCCAGGGCCGGATTTAGACTTTAGGCCCTAAGCTATTTGAGATATGGGGCCTTTCATTAGTCGAGATATTGTATTTTAGTGTAAAATCGGTCAATAGCTTACTTGGAATTTTTTTAATGGGGGGGGGGTGGGCAAAAAAGTGGGGGGGGGTGTTAAGCTATAGCTTGTGTATAGCTTTTACTTAACTCACATTTTAAACAACAAGTAAACGAAACCGACACCCCTCCCGTCCTTGACCCTGGCCAAGAACATACTATGTGAACTCCACTCTGCGCACCGTTTCTCCTCCAATAACTGTTTGTACGTTGTGATCGACGGGGACCATTCTCATCACATTAGCCATGTGCTTGGTGTCCTTTGGTGGCTTATTAGCCCTATCCTTTCCCAAAAGTTGCGTCGACATGTCCGACAAGAGATGGTCGAGATGCCATCGGGCGGGTTTCGAACACGATCCTTCCTGGGCTGTCGTCTGGAATTAGCAGCCTGTTTTCTGTTTGCCTCACAGAATGCTGCGCCGTTTCGTATCATAAGGCGTCCGGAGGTTCGGTCACTGGCTGCTGCCTCCCAGGAGTCATCATAAAGACGTAAGCCTTCAGTGTGGTCTTGAGCGTATCTTTGTACGCCCCCTTTGACCATTTGGCTCTCTGTCCATTAGTAAGCACGACATGGAAGAGTCTCTTTGGGAGCCGATGGTCTGGCATGCGCTCGAAGTGCCCCACCCAGCGTAGTTCGCACTGCATCAGGCTTGTGTAAATACTAGGGAGTCCGGCCCTGACAGGTACTTCGGTGTCTGAAACTTTTCCCAGCCATTTGATGATATAGTATAGCCCTGATTAATTCTATAATGTAATTCCGATTGGTTCCAAATGAATTTTTAAAATATTTTTTTATTTTATGTTTCCAGATATGGACGTCAAAATACACAGAAAACGTCCTCGGCACATGCAAAAAATGCTTCTATTAAACCACAAGGAAGATCAGGCGTTGGAGAAACGACTGTGTGACATCGAACGATGTAGCAGAGAGAGGCAGACAGAAATTGAGATAGAAAAATCAGAGTTGCGGAATTTATTGCATGACATTCGTCGACAGTTTAGCAACTGCGCGGTGCTATTGGGTGAGCTGAATACAGATTAACTTGAACTGTCTTACGATTGGTTGACGCATGCAGCGCAATGTTTTTGTTGCTTTTCTAGTTACTGTACTGATATCATTTAATATAAAATATGTATAAACAAAATATTTAAAAAATTAGAATTAATAAGCAGACTACTCATTTAATTATAGTAGTTATTTAGCTACTCAAATATAAAGATTGACAATGCTTCTAAACTGGACGCTTCCATTAACAGCTGTACCCTTGCCTTTCAGATAAGGCACCAAGATCAAAAGACAACATTAACTGCGTGACTATGTACCTGCTCCAGGAGTATAATGAGTGTGCGCAGGTAATTCCTGGAATTTTACATGATCTTGAAAAAATTCCAGGAGAAAAACCCGGTTCAATTTCTGACAAGTGTTTGGCACAGAACACATTGACTGTTGGAAGTGATCAGAACAAACCTCCTCGTTTGGTTAGGCCAGGGGTTGAGAGAAGTTTAAGACCAAATTTTTTACCTGTTATGAGGAACAGACAGTTTTCACAAGAACTCGCCATAGTCAAAACGAATGACAGATTGGATCTCGCTAAATTAGTGGGACTGACTAAAGAGGTTATCAAACTCAAGAATGAAATCAACGCCAATAAAAGACTAAAACTTATGGGGCCACGCAGAACATGTTTAAGTCTCATAAAAGACCTTCAGTTACAAAACTGTGCTGTTCCTGGTGAAAACGACACATCAACAAACGGAACATGCGTTTTACTAAGTCGAAAGATGGAAAAAATGCAACGGAAGTTGAAAGCAGAGGAAATCCGCATCAATCTAGAACGTCAGTGTGGTAACGGATTAAAATCGACCAAACGACCAACAAAATCTGTTCCGGGTGAAATGGAAATTGTTAAATTTAATTTGAAGAAGTTTCCTGCATTTCTGATAAACTTTTAGTTAGTATTCGACGTGTTTAAATTTGTACGTGTCTTCCTCAGAGCGTGGTCTTAAATACTGGTACAGACATTGCTGTGAATCAGACCATCTAAAATAGAAAACGTACATGATTTCTTGAAAACATTCCATAAAACTATGGTGAAATTAATTTTTTCTTTCATTTTCAAATAAATAAATATTATTTTAATGGAAAATGAAAATAAAATAACATTAGCTAAATTCTAAAAATATTAAATTACATTACAAAAAATTGATTGAACTTTTTTAAATTGAATATGAGCGCAACATTTATTGTCGTTCTGTGACGTCTATCTTGTCGGATACATTCACTGTTTTAGTCACAGTCACATATATATATTTATTATTTATCTAAAAACATTAAAGCAGTGTCACCGCAATTTTTGTCAACATTTATTACACGATTGTTTCTATTGCTGTGAGATGATGGCACGCTATACATTGACTACGTTTGAGATAATTAGATGACGCTAGAGATTTGACCCGAAGACTTTAATGTGATATGAAAATTAAAATTGTGTGGAATATTAAACCAAAGACTTGGGTCTTTTTTTTCTTCTTCAAAACCTTAATTATGAAACATCACACTATAGACTATATTTGACTACACTAGACTCTATTCTACTATATTGGGGTGAAATAGATGGTGCAGAACTATCTTTAAGTAATTAAAGTTCAAAATTTGGACGGGTACCCGGGCAGTATTGATTAGCGCATCTCTTTGTTATGTGAAATGGGTTGGCAAAAAATTTCTTTTTTATATGGCATCGATGATCATTTAATTCTTTTATTTGTCTGAACTACGTTTGACACTGGCCAATGCAGCGGTGACAAAAGCTGCGCAGTCGAACTTCAGCACGACGAAGCTCTGAAGACGATAGAGAAATTGTCCCCAACATTAATGTAGCCGAGTGGTTGGCTAAGGCGATGCACAGTATTTTAAATAGAAACACAATAAATCCACGAAAAAAGTTAAGACCACACAGGCTGAGGACTATAGCTGCTCTAAATGTTTATTTGGTAGGATAATTCTCGTAAGAAAAGAAATAAGTTATAAATGAGTACTCTATATAATAAGCTAAACACATAAGTTTGCATCTTCTATGCCCTAATCTCTCTATGTTTACGTGTTACTTTCCTCTCAGAGTCCCTACGCCACAATCTCTTGTGACTCTCCCCTGATATATGGATCGCAAAGACAGCGTTAAGGCTTGTCCAGTCATGTCATGATGACTACGTAATTGGTCAGGTCTGGTCAGCCAATCCTGGTGACCAGGCCCATAGCATCTGGGACAAGGTTAGCGCCAGTGGAGTCGGACGGGGTGCGCCAGACTGTACAATGGTTTACAACATACCCTGGGAAACTCGTGGCGGTCTACAATGTTCCGCGGTCTTTATGTGTCCGGCCACTCCCGGACATAAAGTTTCACCTGTCCGCACCCGTCAAACAACCTTGGGGCACATTGCCACATTAATATCACTTCTGACCGGTCAAAGTTTGATAATTTTGTCGCGGCCAGCAGACGGGGGGAGGGGGTGGCTTCGGCGTTGATTGTTTATACATGTATTTTAGATCGTTTTGATTTTATAGTTTTAATTTCATTGTATAAAAACATGCCTTCAGAATAAAATACAGTTAGACCAAAAATGATTTAAAAATTGATTTAATATTTTACATAACTAGAACGTTAAATCAATGAAACTCCTTAATGTATTTCTCTGCAACGAGACGGTTCCATTTGGGGGGTAATGAGAGAAAATGACATCCTAAGTGTGTTGCTTATTTCCAGTTTATTCCGTTGTTTTGTTTTGGTTGCTGTCACAGCAAAAAACCACGCTTCACACAGATAGGATGTCGGAAATGGTAATAGGGATTTAATGGCTATGGTGACATTCTCAGGATATTCCACCGTGACTTAAATTAAGACAATTTGAAGATTTGTTTTCTCGAACGTAGTTTTAAGGCAGGCGTCATTTGCAATCAGGAGTAGTTGAACTTCTTCTTGAACAAATGTGCTAGATTCGCCTGGTTTGTTAACGAATTGGTCACGTAGATTCGCCTGGTTTGTTAACAAATTGGTCACTGATCCATTCCAGTTTGGCTTTAAACGTAGATACTTTGTGTGCCAACTTGAAAACAGTTTTCATTTTTCCCTGAAGGGACGGATTGAGTTCAATGAGCTGGCTGAATATGTCACACATGTAAGCCAGTTTTGCGAACCATACCTTCTCACTGAAATGTGCCAGCGGGGACTTCTTTTCTAAGTGAAATCTTTGCTATGGCTCTCGTAATTCAAATACTCTGGTTAGCTTTTTCCCTTTGTATAACCAGGGCCGGCCTTAGGGCAAGGCGAACGAGGCAACCGCCTTGGGCCCCACGCTTTTCGGGGCCCCGCTCTTTGAAGAAACATTTTTTACTACTTTTTTCAATTTTACTACTATTTCGCAATACGTCTTTAAAAAAAATAATAATTTTTTAATACAACGATATCAAGTAAATTTAACAGGATAAAACGATTAAAAAATAACGTGTTAATATAATAAAATATGATCAATTACTATCATCCTAAATCCTATTGCAAAAATTATTTTTTCTTAAGCATTTAGTAAGCATTGATGGATTTAGGCGAACATTTTAATTTTTTTAACGCCATTTTAGGCTTTAACTTGCTCTTTAAAGACAATTTCGATTTAAGGACACCCTCACGTCAACCGAAAAGTCTTATATATTTAGCACCTAAGAACAAAATGTTTTGTTTCCGTTGCAAACTTTTTGGCAACAGTTTGTCTGCTTTGAGATATGACAAAATTTGAGCTTGGAAAAATACCAGTGTGAGACTGTATGATCATGAAGAATCAAAGGGACTTAATTATCTACTTTGAAATGTTTTGAGCTGCCATGGAAAGCAGGCTTACAGTTACAGCACGATGCACAATTGACAAGAAAAGTAAAAAATTAATAAACATTGAAAAGGCTCGTTGGCATAATGTATTTCAACGTCTCAGGGCCATTGTTCAATTTCTTGCTGAGTACAACATGGCTTTTCGACGTTAAGTGGATAAAATACACCAGGCACACAATGGAAACTTATGATTACATGTCAAAAAGGCGAAAAAACAAAAAGGGCGAAAACAAAAATATCGTAAGTAAAAAAAAGGCGAAAGCCAAAATGGTCGAAACAAAAGAGGCAAAAATAAAAAGGTGAAAACAAAAAAGGCGATTAAAAAGGGCGAAAGTAAAACTAAGTGAACTAATTGCACCTGAGATTAAATTCAAATTTATTAAAAATTTTCAATCAAATGTTCACATAATAATAGTAATGTAGTGACAATATTTAAATATCATAATGTAGTGTAATATCTATGACTATACTAAACTTCAAGTTTAAATTATGAGTATGAGCGATGCCGCTCAGGTAATTCTACCTCTAACCCTGACATGATTTCGCATTTTTATCTTTCGCCTTAATTGTTTTCGCCTTTTTTGTTATCGCCGTTTTTAACTGCGCCTTTTTTGGCTTTCGCCCTTTTCATTTTCGCTCATATTGTTTCGCATTTTTTGTTTTCGCGCTTATACTTATTGTTTCGCCCTTTTGACGTGATACCGAAACTTTTAGGGTCTCGTTGAATCGCTGTCAAAATTTGATCTGGTTTTGTAGGAGCATATTCGAAGAATACAAACTAATAAAATTCATGATCACTACCTGTGAAGGCGAATTCAAAACGTGCTCATTTCGTTGATGGGAAATAAGGTAAGGAAAATTATTGTAGGAAGAGTAAAATCAGTAAATACTTTTCAATAATACTGGATTGCACACCAGACCAAAGTAATCAAGAACAGATGTAACTGACAATTCGCTATGTAAGCCCAGGAGGAGGAATATTTTGAAGTAATTAATGAACACTTTATACGTTTTCTAAAAGTAAAAGAAAGTAGGCCTACCATACAACACCTGCTTGATATCTTACTATTGGAACTGACAAAATTTGCTTAGATGTTTCTGAAATCCGAGGTCAAGGATACGACAACGGTGCGAACATGAAGGGGAATAAGTCAGGCGTTCGAGCTTGTTTTATACTATAAAAATCCTTGGGCATTTTTACCCCCTGTACCTGTCACAGTTATAAATTGCTGCTATGTGATAAGGCAAAAACTTGTCCTGATGCAATGACGTTTTTTGGTATAATTCAACAAAATTATGTTATTGTTTTATTTTCTGCTTCAACAAAGCGATAGGCTATCCTTTCTAGGTATGTTCGAAATATTTGTGAAACAAGATGGGAAAGCCGTGTGGGAAAGTTTAAAGGCAGTGCGATATCAAGTAGCCGAAATCTATTATGCACTTTTCGAAGTTGAAGAGCAAAGTTGTGACTCAGAAGCTCGAAGTAAAGAAGAGTCATTGTGAAAAAAACAAAAACTTAATAACTTCTATTTGATTGTTTTCATTGCTTTTTTATGCTTCATTTTGTTCCAATTTAATTACAGCAGCAAAGAATTACAAAATATTTCAGTCGATCTAGCAACTGCAGTTGACAGCATAGAACATACTTGCAAATGGTTTAAGTCTTACATAAATGACGGTTTTGAAACAGCAATAGCAATTGCAAAAGAAATTTCCACGGACTTACAATTTGAAACCATTTCATTTTTCAAAGAGTAGAGAATGCGAAAAAGAAAAAAAAATACAAAAGAAGGAGAAGATGAAGGATTTGTAGATGGACAAGAAAAATTTCGCACAGTTTTTAAACTGTTATGTCGATGGACAGTCGCTTTGAACAACTGCGAAGGCATCATGCCTCGTTTCGATTTTAAAAAAATAATAAATTTCATCAATAAGAAAAAAAAATGCTCCACTAAATTGCAGTATGAATCTGGAGAAAAAAGCTAAGAGCCTGCGGAAATTAGGATCTTGATGGTTTCCTGGTTTCTGAAGAGTTGCAATCGTTGAGTTCCATAACTCCTGCAGTCACCTACAGCTATCTTGTTTAGATTGTGCAGTTTCTTTCAGTGACTTTCCTAACACACACATTGCACTTCTAATACTTGTAACTTTTGTATTCCTGTCACTATGGCTTCGGGAGAAATACTCTTTTCTAAACTAAAACTTTTAAAAATGATTCAAGATTGGATCAGTAACTTGGCAATAATTTTGTCAATTGAGAATGCTGTAGCTAAGGATTAGACTATCGTTAACTTATTTCAGATTTTGCAGCAGCCAAAGCTCGCTAGTGTATATAGTTTGTAATGTTACGTTATATATATCTATATTTATAAACTGTCAATTATCAAAACAAAACAAAAAAACAACACTTTAGTTATTAATATCTTCATGAGTTTTAGGATCTTCAATTAAATGAATAAAACTGTACCAACTGATGTGTCAGTGATTATATAGAAGAAAATTTTTAATAATTTAATTTTTTATTTCCCATTATTTTAATACTAGATACAAGCCGCGGCATAGCTTACGCCGCAGACTTGCTCATTGATAGTGTAAAGAACCTTGGGAGGAGTGGGGAAGAAGGACACAAACAGCAGCATGAAGAAATGAAAACAACGCGAGTGAACGTCCGGGGGGGGTGGATCTCAGACGCATTGTTGGTCTCGAGATATGCGCACTGAGGTTGTTGTTACCTTCCCCCCCCAGCCCCCACCCTTTACTAACATCGCTTGCCAACCATAAACTGAGAACTGACTCACCGAGGGTCATTCTTCATGCTTATTAGCATACGACTTGCTCTTGTGCTGGTAAATTATATATATAGAAGAAGATTTGTAGAAATGCAATTTTTGCATGGGTCTCGATCCTCGTCTGCTGCCTTGTGGCCATCCATAAATGACGTCATGCACCTACGGGAGGAAGGGGGTCACACATTTGTGACTATGTGTGACGTGGGAGAGAGGGGTGTATTGGAACTGTGACATCACGTCTAAACGTGCAACTTTAAAAACAAAAAAGCAACAAAACAAAAAAGTAAACAATAGTTGCACTTAAATATTTGCTCTCTTACAATTTATTTAATGACGTTTTATATGGCTTCACACGTGTTACGATAATAGAATTCTTGCCTACACTAAATAAATACTTAAATGACAATAAAGTGATTTGAAACATGCTCATTATCAAAAAGAAAATAGGGCTTTTATGGGGGGGGGGCAAAACTTTATGACGTCTAACTCTTTGTGACGACGTGTTGGGAAGGGGGTGAAAAATCGGTCAAAATTCCATGACGTCATTTATGGACGGCCCCTTGGGCCCGGGGCCCCACTCATGTTTTCTGCCTTGGGCCCCGCTCATGTTTTCTGCCTTGAGCCCCGCATTCTCTAGGGGCGGCCCTGTGTATAACCATCTTATGTCTGTGTAAAAAAGAAGACATCTGTGCTCTGCATCCATCTCTTCACAAAGCTCTTCAAACAGGCGTGAGTTAAGGGCGTTTGCCTTGATGTGGTTAATAACTTTAACGACATCAATGAATACACATAAATTCCGGTGATATTTTTCGGCTCGCCAACATTTCCCTGTGAATGATTCTATGCTTAGATTCACTCACATGCGCAGTCTCCTTAATCCGAGCAGTCAAACCAGACAGTCGTCGGGTCATGGCAGCAGCTTCATCTGTGCATTTTCCGAGACTAAAGGACCATTTTAGGTGTCCTGATACATCCAGTGACTTGAAAAGTTCTGCTCCCGTAAAAACTGGTTAGCAAAGATAGAGCACATAAAAAATGCACATGTGCCTAATCATAATAAAGATGTTGCACATAATAAGTAATATTGCCTTGTTGTCGATGTATGTAGATTCATCAACTTGGAGTGCGTACCACGGCGATGTATTAATCCTCTACAGCAACTGTGTGTCAATGTCTTCAGCTATTTCCTCAATGCCCCTAGTCACAGTGCTGGCCGACAAAGGTATAATGTGCCATCTTTTTAACACATGCGTCTTCTAGAAATGTCATTCTTAGAGAGCAAGATGAATTATTCACTGACAGTGAATGGCTTATCCTTAGTAATACGGCTAGCCACCCAATATGACGCTCTCACTGCGTTTTCATTTATTGATATAATGGCGACCCTGAGAAATTTCTGCTCTCCTTTGTGTTCCCCTTTTTTCTTTCAAAATACTCTAAGGAATTATCTTCTAATCTTGGATACTTGGCGTTCAAGTGGCGAGGCAGTTTTGAAGGTTTCATTGCCTAATTAGAGAGCCGGTACCCGCATACTATGTAGAGCGAGGTTGGTGTGAAGGAATCACTTTTCTCAATAAATCCATATTTCAAGCAGAACTCATCGTATTGTCTGTTAAAAGTTTATGTTCAAGGCTCTTCTTCAGTCTCTTCACTTGGATTTTTTCTTTTCCCAAGAAAACTTTCTAACGATGTCTGTTTCACATTCATTTTGCCAAGTTTTATATTTTATGTGAGCGCTACAGTGACCGAGATGTAGCCTGGAACATGAAACGATTTAAGGTCAGGTAGTAAATGAGGACCAAAAAAAAAGGGGGGGGGATAAACACGATATACACGTTCATCAAGCACTGGTAAACACGAGAAAACACCGTGACCAGAGAGAAGATCGATACACACTGGGTTCTTTGGCACACATTTTAAACAGTGTCAAATCATCATTAAACATTTGTATTGAATCAAATATTTTATTTAATTATATCATATATAATCTTCATTAAAGATAAATTGTTAACTGTATCAGTGTAATCAGACTGTTAGAAATAACTGTTTCCTTGATACCCTTCATCGGGATTTTAAAAATTGCCTTTTCTTACCATGTGATCTTCAAATATGGTATAACCCTTTGAAGATGTAAGTAATAATTATTAAATGTAATTTTTATTGAGATCAAGTGCATGAAATAGTATAATTTAGGAGAGATGATGGTGCATCACCGTTGGGTTGGGTTGCATTTCCTCGTGTGGCTGAGCAGTCCTATCCTTGAGTGACATTCTTTTCCACAGCCTTTGCACACGAGTTCTGTGCTTCCCTATGTTTTGTCCTTTCTCCTAGCTCTTCTGTCTGTAGCCTCCTCCATCCTTCGTACCTCGGCCGCTATGACGCCCTCTTTGACAACTGTGCGCCACGTAGATCTGTCTTCTGCTTTGCATTCCCATGCAGTCACTTGTGTTTATTCTGGCTGCTTTCATGTCTCTCTGGCAGACATCTTTAAATCGGAGACGTGGGCGACCTGTCTTCCTCTTTCCCGATGCCAGTTCTCCATATAGGAGGTCCTTGGGTATACGACCCTGGCTCATTCTTTTTACATCTCCTAGCCATCTTAGGCGTCTTTCACTAAGGATTGAGAACATGCTTTGGAAATTGGCACGTATCAGGACCTCACTATTTGGCACTTTGTCCTGCCATTTAATGCCAAGGATGCGACGAAGGCACCTCAAGTGGAAGCTATTAAGCTTGCGCTCATGGGATGAATAAGTGGTCCATGTCTCGCTTCCATATAGCAGCATACTGATGACGCAGGCTCGATAGACACACAGTTTGGTTTTCTCCGTTAGCTTGATGTTTTGCAAGACATGTCCCTTTGTTACCCAGACGGACCAGATTGTCTTCCCTAAGGGGACATTCAAGATTAGGAATGGCTATCTTTGTACTAGCCGCAATGTGGTCTACACCATTGTGTGTAAGCGCTGTCCTTTGAAGTACATTGGTGAAACGGGGAGGTTACTCTCTTGCCGTATCGCGGAACATGTACGTGCCATTAAACAAGACAAACAGTGTCCTGTCTCCCGACACTTCAATGGACGGGACCACATGGGCGTCGATGACATGTCTGTCACCGCCTTGGTTTCTTGTACAAACACACCCGGCCGGGTCAGTCTGGAGAATAGACTAATCCATGAATATGGGACTCTTACACCACATGGGATCAACGTTGTGTTCGCACTGACAAGCTGATTGATTGGCCACACCCACCCTTTCCTTTCCTATTTAAGCTCTTACTTTTCTCTCCTTGCTTTATCTCTACTGGACTACTTGGATTTCACCGCAGCTAAGTGTTTTTTTCTATTATTTCGTTTTATTCGTTTCATTTGTGTACTATTTGTCCGTTGAAGAAGGCTCTTTGCCGAAACGTTCGCTGTTGTGTTACGTCCTGTCAGGCCTACTAATACCCTGTTTTTATTTTATGCATTTACCTGTTTTGCCAAACCCGTTTATTTAGTTTAGCCATTGTGGCAGTTGCTTTGCCATTTCTACTGTTTATTTCGTCCTCAAGGGACAGTCGGTTGGAAACATTGGACCCCAAGTAGGTGAAGTTGTCCACAACCTCCAAGTTTTCATTGACGATATTAATGGTAGGAGGAGAACATGTGTCTTGCGCCATGATGTTTGTCTTTTTCAAGCTGATTTGCAGACCAAATTCTTTACAGGCGTTGGAGAAGCTTGACACGAGTTGTTGCAAATCAGTTTCTGTGTGTTCTATCAGTGCAGCATAGTTCGCTCGCGAAATAGGATATCTGTCGTTTTGGTGTTTGGCTCGGAGGCGGGCAGTGTTGAAAAGTCATCCATCATCTCTGGTGTGTAACCAGACTCCATCACTGCTATCCTTGAATGCGTATCGAAGCAATACAGAAAAGAATATCGCGAACAGTGTTGGTGCGAGTACACAACCTTGATTAACTCTACTGCTGACTAGAAAGGCCTCTGACGTAACTCCATCGAACTGCACTGTGCCCTGCATATTTTCATGGAACTGTCTGACGATGGCAAGTAGTTGTGGGGGACAGCCAATTTTTTCCAGGATTTGATATATATATATTTATATATATATATATATATATATATATATATATATATATATATATATATATTTATATATATATATATATATATATATATATATATATATATATATGTATATATATATATATATATATATATATATATATATATATAATTGTTACAAATCATACACAAAGTTTACACCAAAGGAAGAAAGAAACAGACGAGATAAACTAATCAATAAAATAATTGAAAATATAAAAAAAACGTAAAAAACAAGTTTTTGACTATAAATCCTTTATATACGAGACATAACTAAAAGAATGTTCATTATAATACTCATCGCACGTCAAATCCAAAAATCCAAAATTTTAGTTATGGCTCAAATATATAAAGGATTTATAGTATTAAAAAAACAACTTCTACAGTCTGCCTGCTAAATTTCAGCTCGATTTGATCAAGGGAAATGGGTTATAAGAACATGTTTAAGATAGTGCGCACCGCGCGCGAGACAGATTAGCAATTTACATTTACAGATCGGGAATAGATTTTTAAAAAGTATCGTCAATATAATACGCACCGCACAGTGCAACAGGAAAGTATTAATAAAACAACCCCGTAAAAACAAAGTTTTTGACTATAAATCCCTAATATATGAGACATAACTAAAAGTATTGATTATGTTCAAACGCGACAAATATTTACAGACTGAATCTGTCTTAACTCCCCTTTGCTTTTAACCCGGGGGGGGGGTGGGAGAGGGGAAAGGTCTTGTCACCGATCGCTGGACCGAGCTCAGCGTGACACGCAAAATGTAAACAAAAGCACGTCTGTACACCTGGTTAAAACACGAGATGTGTTCACCTATGGCTGGCGGGAAGTCAATTGACCGGTAAAATGTAAACGATAGCGACTTCTACATATAGTTAAATATAGATAAACTAAAAATGCATTAATTTAATTACGGTACGTTCGATCGATCTGAAATTTTGATACGATGCATTGTTAAGTGACACGGGTCCGTGTGCCGAATTTCAGCTCGATGGCTTCACGGGAAGTAGGTCATTTTCGACTTTTGTTTTTCCGCGGTACCAAGACAGAGAGAGAGACGGCGGTGAAATTAATATAAGGGATTTTAAAAGGTCGTTCAATATAATACGCACCGCAACATTATGCATAAAAATTAACATGCTTCGTAGAGATAAATCGAAATAATCTAAAAATTCATTAATTTAATTACAGTAAAGTCGATCGATCTGAAATTTTGAGACGTCATTTTTAATGTCGGCACGAGTCTGCCTGCAAAATTTCAGCTCGCTAGCATAAGAGGAAGTGGGTTAAAAAAGTTAAAAATCAATCTAAAGTTTTTTTCGGCAAGCAAGGCCTCAATAAAGCAGATGCCACGAGTTAATATAAAGGATTTAAATAAACAAATTGTTTATATTAGGGCTGCGGAAATTAATGATTAATTTCTCGATTAATCGTTCAAAAATTTTAACGATTAAATTTTTTTAACGATTAATCGGCCTACCACTTATAAATGTACTGGAAGTCAAAAAGTAAAATATTTCGGCCGATAAATATAAAATCATAACTTCCGGACGATTACACGAACATTTTGGTTTTAAACTTTTGACTGACGTGAATGTTCAAAATGTTGATAAAGGTTATTGTGTCCATTGGGAGAAATCGTTTACCTACCATGCAATGTTCCCTCTAAGTCTAAGCTTCTTTGGTCCGTGTGCAGAGTTTAAATAAAACAAACCCGTAAAAACAAAGTTTTTGACTATAAATCCCTTATATATGAGACATAACTAACAGTATTGATTATTTTCAAACATTTACAGACTGAATCTGTCTTAACTCAACTTTGCATCATAACCCTATTGGGGGGGGGGAGGGGTGGGTGGGGGGAGAGGGGAAAAGTCTGGTCACCGATTCGCTTGACCGAGCTCAGAGTGACACGTAAAATGTAAACAAAAGCGCCCCGTCGCTTCGTTGGGTCGCCTCAATGCGTCAGCTCAAAAATTTCACGTGGGAAAAAAACAATAACAAACCGTGAATTTAAATTACATACCTCATATAAGGATAAACTAAAAATGCATTAATTTAATTACGGTACGTTCGATCGATCTGAAATTTTGATACGATGCATTGTTAGGTTAGACGGGTCCGTGTGCCAAATTTCAGTTCGATCGGATCATGGGAAGTGGGTCATTTTTTACTTCTGTTTTTCCGCCCGCCCAAGACAGAGAGAGAGAGACGCCGGTGAAGTTAATATAAGGGATTTAAAAAGACTCGTGTGCAAAGTTGCAGAACGTTAATTTTTTTCCCCCAATATTTTACAAAATTTGCTGCTTGGTGATTCTAAGCTCCTGCGTGGCATCGGTCAAATATCTGCGCTGCTTAAAGGGAGCATTGCTACCATGGCACCATGGTTCTAGTACTTCGCTTACATATCACCTGCAAACCAAACACCCACGACAGTATCAGAAACTCCAGCTGAGACAAGCTAAAGCTATGTGAACGATTGTTCAGCTCGGCTGGTTATATTGTCAATAAGACCCGCTCATCACTTGACCCAAGTAATGTCAATACACTTGTCTGTTTGCGTTGTTTGATTAAAAGATGTCATATAAAGAAGACATTTAAGTGTTATTTCGATTTTCGACAAGTACGTTTAATACATGTTACTTATGACTTATGACACCATAAATTTCAATTTTTGGCTTTAATCGAAATTAACGATTAATTAATCGTTAATTGTACAAAAGTTAACGATTAAATTTAAATTAATCGTTAACAGAACCAGCTATATACTTAGATGGCTTGTTCTCCTCCGATAGAATCCTTTGTTGTTCTTTTTTCATGCCGTACTACATAAACACAAAAGTTATCTATCCTCCTGCGTACAAAAGACCAAACTGTTAATATCACTCCCCATTTATTTTACAGTTCTCAAGATTTTTCACATAAGACAAACAATTGAGTTGATAGAGGTTGCTCCGATATTTGTTAAAATTGTATATGAAGACATTGGCATTTTAATTGAACTTCTGAGATAGCAAATTTTATCTTATTTTATCTTATCTGTTTACAGACGCTCTTTCAATACAGAAGATTATTGCGTCCTACGCTAATCTATGGTTTGTGTTTAGTCCTGCATTTTTATTAAAGATTTAAATGTTGATAAAGTGTTGGTTCTCCTGGTTTCTTCAGGCAACCCATACCACGCCCGAATTCCGGACGGGAAGAACGAAAATTTGTAGGCGATGGAAGTAAAGATGCAGTCTGGATAACATTGTTTTAAATTAGAGCACAAATCATATGAAATTGACCCCCCCCCCGCCCCAAACAAACAAACAAAAAATTGTTTATACCTTTGTCTTGGCAATAAAAGTAATTTGAAGAATTCAATCAAAGTTGATTTTTAAAGTTTAATTTCAGATCAAGCTCTTCAATTTGAATTATTAAAATAAAATTAAAAAATTATAACGCGGTGTTGTGCTTAACAATACTTTCAAATGAGAATCATCTTACTTAAAATATAGCACCTTACTTTAAATGGGTGGTGCGTCTGGGGGCTAAATCCCACGCAATCCCGCTGAATATAATATGCATCGCGCGACAAACATTTACAGACTGAACGTGACTGAACTCCTTTTGCTGTAAAACACGGGGATGTAGTCATCGATGGCTGCAGTGAACTCAGTGACCCGTGGAGGTCATCAATAACAGACGGCTACATAGATATATATAGAGATAAAATAAAAATGCATTAATTTAATTACAGTACGTTTGATCGGTCTGAAATTTTGGTACAATTCATTGTTAGGTGACAAGTCTATGTGCAAAATTTCAGCTTGATAGCATCACGGGAAGTGGGTCATTTTTTTCCCCGCCCGACCAAAACAGAGACGACGTTGAAGTTAATATAAGGGGATTTAATTAAACAACTCGTAAAAACAAATTTTTTGACTATAAACCCCTTATATATGAGCAGTGGCGTCACTAGGGGGGCGGGGGGGGTCCGGGCCGCCCCGGGTGACACCCATCAGGGGGTGACACCCGAGCCTAAAATTTTACTGTGTACGATTTTATGTCAGAAAACAAAAGATGACAATTTTTTTAATCTAGAAAAAATTAAGAAATACAATGAAATACGTTAAACGCGAAATTTCTAATTAAAAAAATATCAGTTAACTTGCAATAATAAAACAGTCCCAACACACGAACAACATTAAAACAAATTAGGAAAAAAAGAAAAGAAATAGTCGCAGCAGAGAGATCTTTAAAAAAGGCTGGAATGAAAGAAGCAGTGTCTTCTGTTTTAAAAGATATAAAGCCATTTGGGCTTGGACACAACGACAGCATGAACGAATCCCACCTCACGACTCCCTCCACCACAGTGGGGTGGGGGGGGGAATACGATTTTTATCACCACTTTGGGCCCCCCCCCAAAGAAAAAAAATCAAAAGATGGGTTTTCTCTGTTGATGTTTTTCTTGAGAAAAATTATGATTTCAATGTCTTTGAGTTAATATTTTTTATATATCTATTTATTAAAGGCGTGAAAGCATAGATATGCATGTTTATATACAGGTAGTCCTCCGATTACGACGGTCCCATCCCGACTTACGCTGTTTAGTGCTTTCGAACGCGCCCCCGTAAAGAATATTATTACGCGTTATTCCGTATTTTTTAAAAACAAATTACATTAGGTAACGAATTCTTTTCTCTATTTGAAAAAACAAAAATTATTTTAAAATATGTTTGATTATTATTTCAACCTACAACTTTCGTTTTGCGAATTTTTCAAATGGCAAAGTTATCAATCAAGTCAATAAAGCTGAGTAAGCTTACAAGTTCCTTTTCAATGCTAATTAGAGAGAGCATATTCAGCCTTTTTCGTCCCATGCAAATTCTAACTCATTATATATTCTTTTCAACTTTAAAAAGGATCGCTCTCAGCTGCAGTTTGATGTCATCATTGAAAGATAGATGCGAAGTGCGATGTGTACATTTATAAAGGACTGTGTGAAATATAGCTCATTCAAAAGCAGCAAAATTTTTAGCTCTGTGCAAGTTTTTTGAGTTTCGCTTTGTGCTAATTCCTTTTTCTTACCCTGAGCCTGGGGCTGGACAATAACTTTTTTAAGAGATCTGAAATTTGGACTAATTCTGAAGGTAAGCAGTCTTCGAAATCACTCATGAACCTACATGTGGAAGAAAACCAGAAGCTCCGAGCCTAGTGCTCTTTATGGGTCTTCCCGGAAGACCCCCTTAGCCATCTGGCCACCAAAGGGACGTAACAGCTGAGGACCCCCCCCCCAAAAGCGGTCGCTTCTGAAGCGGCCACCTAGGCATCCAGTCGAAGATGCCTCCCACTAAGTTGCCCTCACAAGGAGGTGGTTGAATTTCCTACTACGACCCGCTACCACTTTGGCGCCATCCCGGCAAAGCACACGGGTCTCCATGGTTAGGACCGCCGCAGACTGGGGGATCATCAAATGACTTACCTAGGGTGCAACCCCCACTGGAAGGTTTCCTCAGAGCTGGCGTCCAATGCGTTCTTCGCGGCACTTTTTGCTAATCCGTAATGGCGCTCCTGGCCCTAAACCGGCACCGCTCGATGGCGTTGCTAATAAATTGAGGGGGACGAAACGGTTGCTTCGGATTTACCCGACCCCTTCTTCGAAATCACTTGAATGTTCTTCATTAACTTGGCTGCTGCCCATCGGGTGGCGAAAGTGCTGAGCTCAGTTAGGTTTGTAAGAAAGCCAAATTTCTCATGGATGTATTTATATGCACCTAACCAATGTTGTAGGGCTTAAGAAAGTTTGTCAATGATTACCAGAAATACCTCAATCTTGAATTTTTTTCTCCAAGAGAATACTGTTTTGTTGATGTCCCTTTATCAAACTGACGCTTTCTTTTTTGTTTGATAGTATTGAAGATTGTTTACAGTGTTTTTACCACGGACTTTTCCTTTCCTTTGTCTTCATAGGAATAAAATTAAGAATGCTATTTTTTAACAAACTCAATGAGAGACTTCCTTTCTAAAAATGTTTCCCAAATTTCAAGTAAAATAGCGACTTCCAGTTGTTCAATTTCCTTTAGAAATCCTTCTTCTTCAAGTCGGCAGTCACGTGGCTGATTTTCATTCGTTGCTAATTCTTCCAGTGCTGCGATATTCTCATGATATGAGCTATTAACAGACCTTACAGCATAATGTCAGGCTGACCATCTTGTGTCAGACAAGGCTTTGTTAGCATGTATCAATTTCATATGTTTTTGAAGTACCTGTCAACGATGAGTAGATGCAACAAGTCGGGTATAAAGATTTTGCAGAAGACAAAAAAATCTGACTGCAGTAGGACAACCTGCTGCTCTTTTCCCAACCAAATTAAAGGAATGAGCTGTGCACGGCACATAATGAGCTACAATGCACTTCTCACGAAGAATAGCTTGGTTTCCTTTATACTTCCTACTCATTTGCAGCATTGCCGTACGACTGTCCAAGGCATTTTCAGGGATTCGTACAAACATAATGGCCTTCATCTTTATTATACACTATAATTCATAAAAAGTTTGGGGGCCCTTAAATTATTGGGGGCTTTAGTCCATTCAGCACCCCCCTTTTAATCCGCCATAGGCCATAGGGGGGGGGGTCCACGCATCTGTGACGATGTGGTAATAGGAGGGGGTGTTTAAGAAATGTGACGTCACATCAAAAACGCGAAACTTTAAATAAAAGTTCCACTTAAATATTTGATTGTTTACCATTTATTTAATTACGTTTTTAATGACTTCACGCGTGTTACGATATTACAGTGCAGACTTACCCTAACTACATATTTAAATAACAAAAAATAATTTGCAACATGATAATTTTTATGGAGAAAATACGGCTTGGGGGAGGGGTGTCAAAGCTTTGTGACGTCATATTGTAAAAAAGGGGTGGGGTCTAAGTTTTTGTGACAAAGTATGACGCTGGGGGAGGGTGGGGTAAAAATCAGCAACCTCGCGTGACGTCATTTTTAGGCGGCCCCTTCAGGTGTGAAGGGGTGACACCATGAGCTACCGCCCCGGGTGACACCAACCCTAGTGACGCCTCTGTATATGAGACATTTAACTAAAAATATTGATTATATTCAGTATAATACGCAGTATATACCCCGCTGAATATAATACGGTTAATACGCATCGCGCGACAAACATTTACAGACTGAGCGTGACTGAATTCCCTTTGCTGTCACTGTTTAACACGGGGATGTGATCATCGATGGTTGGGGTGAACTCCGGTGGCACGTGGATGTCAACAATAGCACTGCTATTAGCAGACGAATACACATGCTTGAGGGAGGGGGCCAGATAGCTGGGAGGATCTTCAAGGAAGATCCATGACGAGCACTAGGCTCGGGGCTTCTGATTTTCTTCCACATGTAAGTCATTAAGTTATGTCTCATATATAAGGGATTTATAGTCAAAAACTTTGATTTTACGGGCTTGTTTAATTTACTCTTGTTCTTCTGTCCACCCGACCAAGGACAGAGTGAGACGAAAGTGAAGTTAATATAAGTTTATATATTAAAAGGGATTTAAAAAGAACTATTTACTATAGACTATGACTATATTTAAAAATTACTACACAAATTCCTAAACTTTAACTTTTACCGGTATATGTTAAAAAGACATATCGAAACTAGACTCTACAATTCATTTTGCAGAACGCAACAAAAACAAGAGGGTTTTCTTTCATTCTTAATTTATTGTAATTTTTAAAGCCCCAATCAAATGAGCCTCTCTATACAATAACGAAACGGAAATTCGCGATCCTAGTTTAAAACGGAAAATCCCGATTTCCGTTTCGGACATTCGTTTTATACGCTGTACGGACAAGTTAATAAATGGCTACAGCAAGCAATGGCTAAGGTATACATAAGATAATTTCAATTTACTATTTACAGTTGACCAAACTGCAACACAACATAATAAAATAAATACAGAACGGTAAGAAAAATCTCGGAGACTACCATTACTATTAGTAATTAGTTATTACTTTTTTTATTACTAATGATTAAATTTAAAATATAATTTTATAATATTAATTTTAATATTAATAATATAAAATATATAATATTATATAATTATTTATTATAATTATTAGTTGGGCTATAAAAGACAATAACCAAGAGCAAAGTAGTAATCATGCATAAAGCAATTAATTCTAATTTAGAAATACAACACAAAGATAACTTAATACAACCCTCAGATAGACATAAGACATAAGGATAAAAACACCTTTCTTATTCCCTATGCAAGAACAAACACATACAAGTTTTCCTTCTTCCCGTCCGGAATTCGGGCGTGGAATGGGTTGCCTGAAGAATCCAGGAAAACCAACACTTTATCAACATTTAAATCCCTAATATGTATAATGTATTGTAATTTTGTGTGTTTGTTGTGATATGAAAGTTAATTTAATACTTATAAGTATGTTATTTCTTTCATGTAAAGCGCTGTGAGCCCAGTTCCTTACTGGGATACAGCGCTATATAAATAATCAATTTATTATTATTATTATAATAAAATGCAGGACTAAACACAAACCATAGATAAGCGTAGGACGCAATAATCTTCTGTATAGAAGGAGCGTCTGTAAACAGATAAGATAAGATAAAAGCAAAAATAAAAGTATAATAAAAAATAATAATATAATTTATAAAATAATCTTAAATGACTAACTTAACTGACTATAACTCATAATTATAACTATACTATACTATAACTTTAAGTTAAAACTAAGTTAAAACTATCGTAGTCGTAGTATCCGGGTATCCCGATAAAATTAACTGAACTGTAGACAACATTATTATTATTATTTATTATCATTATTATTTATTATACAGACTATATAAATGTAATAATGTTAATGTTAAATATAATAATAATATATAATTAAATTATAATAATAATAATAATTTATTAAACTATACAAAACATATATTTTATCTCTTAACAACTAATAATTTATATTACAATTATTATACAAGTCATACATACATAGTCATAGCCATAACTATATTAGACTATAACTTATAACCGTATTAGCTTTTTTAAAAATCAATTCAATGCCTTAGCAACTTCTAAGTCTAATCATAATCCTTACCCTTACTGAAGTTACTAACTTAGGGCACGAAAGCCCAAATCCAACAAAGGACTTAAATTATATAATTATATAAGAAAAAAAAGACTTATTTTCAGGTAATTAAGTTTAAGTTTAAGCTTGGCAATGACTACTGACTACATCCGATCCGATATGAGGCCACTGACCACTGCTAATTTTCCTTTCATTTGTCATTAATCATTAATTTAATAAGAATTTTAGATAAGAATAAGACTTATTTGTTATCTTATATAAATATAAGTTAGTTATAGTTAAATACTCACAATGACTCTATAAAGTCTATAACTATAACTTATATCACTGAACTGTGAACACTATAGACTTAATAGACTATGAATATTAGTATATATAGTCTATAGTCTGCTATAGACGATTCATAGTAATAGTAATAGCCTATTCAATTGGGGGACATGGACACATGAATCAACTGAAAATTCTTATTTTTCAGTTTGAATTTTTATTAGTAGGCTACTACTACTACTAACTACTACTGGCTACACCTTGTCCTTAGCTTTAGTCTTAGTCTTCTTAGAAATTAATTGGAACTTAAGTATTTAAGACACATTTTGGCATTTGGTTGAAACTTTTAAATTAAATGTGAAACAGCTTGACTTGTTCAAATTAAAGGCTTGAACTTGACTTGAGGAAAAAAGAATTGGGGGTATAATTACACCTATTTTACACCTCATACAAAGTGTAACAAAGCATCTCTTAATCTCTTGAGTGGTGCAAATTTAAGTTGTTTTGATAAGTCATGATAATTTTTTTATCTGACAGTACTTAAAGTTAAAGATAATAAATTGTATTAGTATAGTTTAGTATAGTCTATATAGTTCTGTTATTATTATGATTTTGACGATTTTATTAATTGTATTTGTCTTGTATGACTTGATTTTGATTATTACAACAACAAAGAAACAAAAAAATAATAATACAATACAGAGATGCCAAAGAAATATAATTATGGTAAAACTGTTTAAACAGTGATAACAGTGAATAACAGTGTAGTCTAAGTCTACTATGAATGACAAAATTTTGTAACCTAATACTGACTTAATACCAATACTAATACATGAACATGTACTACTAATTTCATCATTTTGTTAGCAAATCTGACAAAACAGTAACTCAATTGTTCAAAGGGGCTGTTCATAAAGTACGTCACGCTATTCTTGACCATTTTTAACTCCCCCCTCCCCCTGTCACAAACTGTCACAAATCACGGACCCCCCCTCCCCCCCCCCAAAGTATATTACACTTTCGAACAAAAATGTTTATTTTTATTAACAAATTAATTAAAATTATATATCAAACACCGTGACGTCACACATGGCCCGACCCCCCCCTCGCCCTGTCACAAACTGTCACACTTTCTTACACCCCCTCCCCCCCTCTGGAGCGTGACATACTTTATGGACAGCCCCAAATGTTACTCTGTACTGGTTGTTTTTTCAAAATTACTGACATTTGTAAATTTTTTTTTGCAAAGCTGCTCATTAAGTTAACGTGGACAAGGTATTTTGACTGATCTATAGACCATGACCATGGAGTGGAATAGATAGACTGAATGTGAGGTCATTGAAGATAAAACTAATACATGTACATTGTTAAAATTTTAAGAATTTGACTTGCTTTAATTTTTTATTGTAACCTCATAAGAAATACTTTTGTCTGCAATAGCTAGCTTTCAGAAATATATTGAAATTAGCGTAATGGCAAGTATGAACTGTTCTTAATGTTATATTAAGTTATATTAAATTATAGACTCCCCTTAAGTTCTAAGTATTATTATTACGAGCATCCATGCCTCAGGTATAACTAGGAAATAAGATTCTAGTCATTCATGATACAAATAATGACATGAAACAAAAAAACTGAACATTCCTAATATCGTGATTTACTTTCGGTGGGTTACTTTGTTTATTTATTTAGTACACTTATAGTATGCATATGTAGGTCACCGTGCTTTACAAACATTTCCTACAAATTGAGAAAAGACATTGCACTTTTAATCTTCCTGAACATAACATTACATATACAAATACCAGACTGGTTGTTAGAATTGCAAGTCATAATTATCTAAAAGTTGTTTACAGATATTGTAAGAATAAAAATTGTTTGTTTTTTTAATTTCTTGCTAGTCAAGCTCACGTCTTTAAAAAGGTTCCAGATGTCTGGCTTTCAAACCAAATTGTCTTATGTTTAGGCAGACTTACCATAGTTGAAACTAAAAATATATTGCAGTATATAGAAATGTATGCCTCTCTCTATAAATACTCTCAAACTCATACTGTCCTGACTCTTTGTGGATTAAAAGTTTCCCAGTATGTTTTGGGAAAAGGAATTGGAATACACTGTACTTAGTTATAATTTTCAATAATTTTAAAAAGTTTTGTAGCATTACATTTTCTAAACCCTTCAAACTATTGTGTTTGTATTTCATACAGATAAAAAAATGCAAATAAACTCCAAAGCCCTTGACTACGTCAAAGATAGGGAAAAGGTTCAACAATGGATTCGAGGCAAAGTTGACTACAGATCAGATGAGTTACGAAAGCCGTATACTTTTGTCAAAGACACCAGTCATTATGACTGCCAGCTTCCAACTTTTCAAACTCTCAATCGGCAACTCAAGGATCTATATAAACGGAGCTCTCTTGATCAAGATATGATTGAAGATCTAGAAAGTGCTCAAGTTCTGAATTGGTGCACAAGTGCTATAAAGCTCTATGCAGTGGCCACACCTAGTAAGTACAATTTTTTAACTACATGTAATAGAATTTTATAAAAATGCTGAAATCTCTAAATGTAATATCTACCTATAAAAGTTCATGTTGTTAAAAGTAGTATTAAAATCCTGAACTAAAGGGCTTATAAAATATTACATAAAATTTCAGTAAATGATGCTATTATTTCTTTGTGTCTATTCAAATGAAAGGAGACGGCAATTGTCTTGTGCACTCAGTGTCTCTGGCTATATGGGGTGTGGAAGATTTCACGCATGTTCTGAGAGAGCTCCTCCTGATAACTGCCAGAAATGATTTCTATAATCGTTTTAAGAAGAGATGGGAGCGTCAACATTTACAGGATTTAAGTTCTCTTGTTACAAGTACATTAGCAGTAAGTATATTATTTTAATAGTATTTTGAATTTTTGAATCTCTAGGACTAGGACTCTGGGGCCCATTTTATCATAGGAACTGAAAGGTTAAATGGAAAAATTATTACTTGTTGAATAAAAAAATATATACTTGTAATTTTACAAGAATTGCAGTGTTAATAAATATGATATAAAAATATTTGTACAACTAATAATCTCTTTAAAATTCTATTAATTATAAATTTATGAAAATCATTTCACAGGCCAGTGATCAAGAATGGGAAGACGTTATTCGCAGTATAAGTAACATGGGCTCAACCACCATGTGTGCTGCCGTACCACACAGGTTTCTAGAGTCTGTTCACATCTACATTCTGGCCAACATCTTGAGGCGTCCTATCATTGTCCTTACTGACAGCCTTGCCCGGTCGGTCACAGGGCAAAGTCTCCAGGAGAACAACATTGGTGGAGTCTACTTGCCTTTGGAATGGGACCCAGCTGAGTGCTGTAAAACACCAATCATCATCGGGTACAGTTTGAGTCATTTTTGTCCGCTGATATCCGAGTTGGTGGATCTCAATAAAGCAAGGGAAGAATCCGTGTTTCTGTTTCCACTGGTTAACAAAGATCTAAGCTTTCTTCCCATCCGCTATCTTAGGGAGGAGGAAGAACGCCAGGCATGGGAGCTTGTGCAAAAATTCTTTAATATGAAAGAGTTGGAGGTCAAAGGTGAATCCATCCACACTAAGATTCCATGTGCCAAAATGGTTTTCAAGCCTTTTGAAAAAAACCTGTTTAATGAGCACCTGAAGCTTTGTGAACAAAGGCTTGCGTCTGTTATACAAGCTGAGAATGATATCAACAGACAAGCCAAAACAAGGAATGCGGAAGGTCCTTATTTTCAACTTCAGCTGAGCAGCCAGACAGAGGTGGTCAGGATACCCTTGACGTCCAGCTCACAAGGCAATGTGAGGGTTGGTCAAGCTGCCACCAGCTGCGCCACTAAAGATTGTCTCAATGTGGGCGATCCAAACCAAGGAAACATGTGTGACACTTGTTTGAGAAATTTTACCATCGCCGAGGCTGGGAGGGAACTCATTTCACTTCAAGATGGATCGATACGGTATTACGCCGTTGATGTTCCATGCCATGACCCAAATAACACAGCCTCAGCAGCGGCTACGATTGGCCAAATTGTCAGCTCAGTGATCCCACGGCCCCACCGCCGTCTTTTGCATACATGTCTGAAACAGAAGTGCCGCTGTCCATGTTAAATGACAGATGCATTAAAAAATGTGGATACAGGTGCTCCACTCAAACTGCTCCGTATTGCCATCAATGCTTTCAGCTGGAGCAAAATAAACAACGCGAGAGAGAGGAAAATCTGGCGCCGACAGCTCCTGTTGAATCCATGATTATTAATGAAGGAAATGTTTTAATCGAGTCAGAGCTCAACGTTCAAGATCAAGACATAACTGAAATGAACTCCTTAAGCTCAGGGGAAAGTTCTTATCTTCCTTCTTCAATATCTGATATTTTAAAACAAAAGGATATTTCGGATACGGAAATAACTTGGATAGAAGGGGGAAATATTTACTCGTTAAAGACACCAACGGCGGGGTGTAGGAGCCACAGCATCTAGGGGTGTCAGAGCAACGGCATCGGCAGGTGTCAGACCCCCGGCACCTCAGGGTGAAAGATCTTACTCTAAGTTGGAAGAGTTGTTTTGTAAGAGGTCGGGGTGTCAAGGGGTCAGACTCAAAGAGAAGGATTTCTGTCTCAGGTGCTCTGAGGAATTAGAAAATGGTGGCAAGCTACAGAGCATTGTAACTCATTTGAAAAGTGAAGCCACAGCTTCCTCAGCTTTCCCAGAAACAACAGCTTACAACAACCAAGAGGACATAGAAATTTCAGCAGAACAGTCTGTCAGATGTGCGTACACAAACTGTGAGAACCAGGTCAGGGCGCCTAATAAACTTTGTAACAAATGTCAGGACTTTCTCATTGAGCTTTCTAAAACCCAGTCAGCTATAGGAGGGACAACAAGAGAAAATGTTCATGAGGCCAGGACAAAACAAAATGAAAGTGAAATGTTTGGGACCGCTAGCCGTCAGCCTACGTCTAAGAAAGAACTCGGTGAAAACCTTCAGCTCCAGAAAGAAATGCAGCCACCTGTCACACCATGGCTTAAGCCAATGGAAGTAGGTCATAAAATTGATGAGATTCAGAGAGAAAAGGAAAGATCAATGGATGAGTTCAGCACTGCTCATCCCACTTTGAGGCAAACATTTCATAAAATTGATGACATTCAGAGAGAAAAAGAAAAGCAAATCCTTGAAGTTAAGTCTAAAGTTTTTAAAGACAAAGGAACTGAAATTCAGAGAGAAGCAGAAAGACAAATCCAACAAAGCAGTGGTGCGCCCAAATTTAAATTTCAAACTGAAACCTTATCCCGTCGAAGTTCTTCACTAAGCCCAAAGTCCAGTGTTAAAAACGTTGCGTCGTCTCGAGGAAAGCATTGTAGGGTGAGCGGGTGTCAGAACTATGGGGACCCCTCAGAGGATAACATGTGTAGCACCTGTTACAGGAAAAGCCTTGAGCATTCATTTCCTGTACCCAGACATTTGGAAAGCAGACTGCACACCAACGCATTATCCCAATCTGTCACACACTTGACCCAACCTGTCGTACACTTGATCCAGCCCACAATGCACCCAAGCAGTGAAGTTAATCAATATGGCGCTTCCGTCCATCAAAGTAGCAGCCCATCCAATCAGGATTATCTTACTTCGCTCGCTACCAGCATGGCACCCTATAACTACGGGGAAATGGAAACGAACGTAGATAAGTTTGAAAAATTCAAATCAACATTTCCAAAATATGAGAGTGAGACACGGCCTACCCTGAGACATAATGTTGTGACCAGTAAGTCAAGTTTTGCCTCACAGTACCGCTCTCAGCAGCAGCCTAGCTCAGACCCCCGTGAGACAGACCAGAGATTTAATCAGGTTTATGAGAAAAGCGTCAGAAAAGGGGAGCAGGCCAAGTGCAAGATGCATCATTGTGACAACTATGGAAATCCCAAGAAAGTAGGATACTGCAATGCTTGTTATAACATATACAAACGGCAACAAGACATTGACACGTATGGGGAAGATGTTCCTGACAAACTAATCAATTAAAAGGATTTTTAAAATGTTTGTGTTGTACATATAGTAATTTATAATATTCAATCCATTTAATCTTTTTATGACTGTTAAAATTATAAATATAATAAAATTTACATTAAATGTTTATTTTTTAAGCTTTTCCCATAGATAACAAAAGATTTCTTATGAAGGTAGAATAGATGAAACTGTAGATGTAGATAAAAAGATACAGAGTATGTTTGTGAGATCCTATATACTGTTGTACCAAGTTGTACACCCATATTTAACATGTCAATCCTAACTGACTAACTGATCATTTATTTTATTTTTAGAATTGAGCTGAAGGAATAAAAAAAAATTAATAATTATTTAGAAATGCTCAATTTTAATCATGTATTAAAAATAGTTTGATAATACGGAATATATTTTCCATATTTTATGCTAATACCCTATTAAAATATCTCAGTGTTTCTCTGATATCTGACTGTCACTCAAAATAAAGAGGGTATCCATGAAAACATATTTACACCTATAACTATAACATTTTTGTTAAGCCCAAGCTACTAAATATGCATACACTTTAATCTTGTCACATCTCTTTGTCCTATGGTGTAACATTCTCATATGTAGCAGCTTGACTACACTTGTGTCTTGTCAGATCTCTTTGTCCTATGGTGTAACCTTCTCATATGTTGCAGCTTGACTACACTTGTGTCTTGTCACATCTCTTTGTCCTATGGTGTAACCTTCTCATATGTTGCAGCTTGACTACACTTGTGTCTTGTCACATCTCATTGTCATATGGTGTAACCTTCTCATATGTTGTAGCTTGACATCATGTCCTTGTATACAATGTTCCTTAACAGACTTATATCACGCAGTACTTTGTCTCTTCCGAATTCTATTCAGGTAGCTAGTTCTGACATAATGTTCACAACATCGACTAGGAATCTTGTCTACATTATTTCAGACAACATGTCTACCAATAACTTCATCAATCACATCTCCTACACCACCATCCGTCAGATCAGCTCAATCCATCAGTGCAACAAAAACTCTAGTCTGTGCTCGTTTTCTAGCTCGTATTGATTATTGCAATTCTCTTCTGTCAGGTGCGTCAAAACAATGCATTGAAAAACTACAGAAAGTTCAAAATTCAGCTGCCAGTTTAGTTCTTAAGTCTAAAAACAAAAACACGACCATATTACTCCGCTACTTTACTCACTTCATTGGCTACCTAAACAAGCCCGAATTGATTAAACTGGCCGTTCCCTGTCACATATTCTTTTCTGACCCATGCCCTTCCCATCTTACTGAACTTCTGTCTGTCTACTCACCCACTCGTCAGCTACGCTCTTCTGCAGACACACCTATTCTCTCTGTTCCTAAGACACGCACTAAAACATTTGGCAAAAGGTCTTAACATTTTTGCACACCAAAACATTGGCATTCTCTACCATTACACATCCGTAGTATTCCACCTACCAAGTCCTTCAAGACTGCACTTAAGACATCTTTTCAAAATTAATGCAACAACATTTCTTCTAATGATTAACTTTGCTTATGTGTAACGTACTGTCATTTATGTGGTTGCTATAATATGAATGTTTATTTGATATTTATAAAATTAATAAAATATGAATTATATGTATGTCATTATCTTTTTGTTAATAAAGCGCTGTGAATCCAGTTCCTCTCGGGGATACAGCAACTGTATACATTATCAGTTTATTATTATTATATTCAATGAGCTTGGCTTATTTTGTGATAGATTGTAAATTGAATTTTTTTAATAAATATTGTTTTAATTTAAATTTTATATAAAAATGTTATATTATTTTATTTCTTTATAATATTATTTATCTATATTATTAGAAAATTATATTTATTACTTTTTATGTAAACATTAATAACTTCTTTGACTTACAAACTAGATTGTAAGCCTGTCTAAACACATCCATTTGAGTTTTCAAAGAAAAACTAATAAATAATAATAATAAATATACTGACTGACGGACTGTATAGTATAAGTTAAGTCAGTGGCGTAGCTGGGGGGGGGCGGTGGGGGCGCTCCGCCCCGGGCGGCACTCATTCAGGGGCGGCATTTGTGAGCATTTGAAAAGTACAACTATTTCCGACAACCACCCTTTTTCTTTTGGAGGGGGAAAACCAAGGGGAAACAAAAATATTCGTAATTTCATGTCTTAATTAACGGATTCGCACAGCATTTGTTTGATTACATAGTGGATATTATAACTAACGCAAAACCGTTCAAAAAATTTTAGTCGCTCAAAAAAAGGTATCCATTTGTTTGGAAAACTAAGCGTTATAAGTCACAGATGACGCTTTTATAAGAAAACTACCCAAAAAATACATCACAGCTGGGCCGAATAATGTGTACTATTAATATGTCCACAACAATTTTTACGTGAAATTTCGACAGTCGCAGAATGAAGCGCGATCAAGTAACTACAAGGCATGTTGGTTCAAATATTGTGTTTAACTTGAAAGTAGTAATTTATATTACTGCTTCAGTTTTCAGTAAATTTTTGTAAGGTAAGTTATTAAAAATTAATTTTTTTTATTGCATTGAAGAAGCACAAATAATTTGTGTTTTTCATTAAAATACGGTTACTTATTAAGCATGTTACGCCTATCAAATCAAATTAATAGTAATGGGTAAATAATTCGAATTCGTCTATTTTATGGAAAATTATTAAGATTTATGACAAGAATATGTAAATATTCAAATTTCTCCGTTAATAAACACCACAACAGGCATAATAATTTCGAAAAAGACATATTTTAAACTTTCAAGCGTTTTGGAAAAATTGACATCTGAAGAAGTAACTAGGAAAACGAGATCAGATGCTGGAATTTTACTCAATTCAATGCATTCTTTTTCTCTTCTATGTTATCTAATTTATGGGAACCCGTCATTTTTTAAATTAATACAAAGCCATTGCATGGAACAAAGAGATGTGCTAATACAAAATGCTGTTATATCAGCCAAACAATTTGTGAAGAGATTGAGATATCAACTGAACGCCTAGTTAGAAGGAGAAAAAATATGAGTAGGGAAAATTCAGAAGACATGGATGGAATTACAAAATAAAATAAAATAACGCTTTGATGAGTTGCATGTCCTTGCAAGAAAATATTCGTATATAATACCATGTAACCTACTAAATGAAGCATTTGAACATCAAATAAATTAATTTATTGACATTGACAGTTCAATATGGAAAGAAAAAAGATCCAGGTTTTTATGGCTGTACCTACACTACAAAAAGAGGCATTATGTTAGAAAAAACGGGGGGAAAGGCACCCTTCATCTATTAACATTTATTCAACAGTACCGATTGGAGAATTATGTACCCAACATTTTAATTTATTTTGTTATGAATTTTTTTCAACTATTGCTATCAATGTCGATAGTTGTGAAATGAGCTCCTCCAAACTGAAGTTGATAAAAATTATCTTCGTTCCACAATGAGCGATTAAAGACAACAAAATCTTCCAATACTGTCCATAGAACAAGATATTAAAAATAATTTTAATTTTGATAGCATAATACACGATTTTTCTATTATGAAAGTTAGGAAAGTAAATGTATAAATATGTTTACATACTAATGTACAGAGGCGTAACTGGGTTTTTGACGCCTTTGGCTAATTTAATTCTGGCGCCTTTATTTAAATAAAAATTTAAAAATTAGAGATTTAGCGGCGCCCTTTTGAAGTGGCGCAGGCCGGCACCCTTGGCAACTGCCCCAAAGCCAAGCCGTTGTTACGCCATTGCTAATGTATACAATTTCTTTGTTTGTAAAAAATCATTTATTTATAAATAAAAATAAAAGAATAGTAATTGGTAATGTTTTTTTTGGGTGTTAATTTGGAATATGTTTTGTCTCATGGGGGGGGGGAGGAGGGAAGGGGTGGACCTCAGTAACTTTCTTGTGGCCTTTAAAACAAGTATCTTGTATTTTTATAAATGTGTATTTTTAGGTATATAATCTTATGCGGCCTCTTTTATTACTGCTTACATAAATATGACATGCAATGGTTAACATGTTCCCCACCTTTACTCCTTTCAATTTTAATTATTTACCCATGTTTAGAAATTATTTTTAAAAACCAAAATATAATCGACTAAGTGGCCGTCCATAAATGAAGCTCGCTATTTTGGCTGATTATTCACCCCCTTACTCCCTCGTCACACGTCGTCACAAAAACTTAGACCCCTTCTTCAATAAGACGCCACAAAGCTTTGACCCCCCCCCCTCAATATAAGCCGTATTTTCTGTTTGAAAATGAGCATGTTTCAAATTAAATTTTTGCCATTTTAGAAAAGTGGAAATTTATTTAAAGTTGCGCGTTTTGCCCCCCCCCCTCGTCACACATCGTCACAAACGTATGTGAATCCCTCCCCCCAGGTGCGTGACGTCATTTATGGACGGCCCCTGAAAAGGGCGGCAAATTGGAGACCGCCCCGGGCGGCAAAAGTTCTAACTAAGCCACTGAGTTAAGTATAGTATAGTAAAGTATAGTTAATGAAATCAAATTTCCTAAATCTGAAGCATTGGTCAAGGTCAGTAAAGGACTTAGTAAAGGTAAAGCAAAAAATGGTTTCAAAAAATTTTAAGTAGGATCTTTGTTTTGAAATATATCTTTTTTATGTTATTGAAATGTGAGATGAAATGTTTCAAGAATGCTTTATATTGCACTAAGTTTTAGTTACAGTAATGATGAGTAATGTGTTGACTCTGACTACGGCTACCGTAGGCCATGCAATAATTTATCGGGAAAATCTTTTATTTTTGGGGAGATCCCCTTTTGGACCACAAACTTAAAAAATTGAAAAATCAGGGAAATTCATCAACATTCATTGATACCGAAAGTCAAACTTTTCCCACAAAACAATTGAGTTTTGCTAGTTCTAAACTGTTGGGGGTAAAGCTACATAACTGGTGGAAAATCGGGGAGATATACTTTTTTGGTATTTCAAGTAAAAAGAATATTTTATATTTTGATAGGTCTGTCGGGGCAACAGCAGCAAACCTGAAATAGGGGCCTACTACGCCTACATTCACAGTCGGTTGCATAGTTTAGAGCAGTGCTTCTCAAAGTGGTGGTCCGCGGACCGGTGCCGTTTCGCAGAAGTTATCAAGAAAGGACAGAAAAATCTAATTTTAATCCTCCCTTTTTATCCGTTAAAAATACTAACCATAAAGAATATAAAAGACTATGTCAATTTTTCGGCAATAAGCACATACAATGAAACAAACAAAATAAATTACATTTTGCTACCACGTCATTACAGTGAAAATAGTGCAATGGAAAAATTCCTGCGGTGCGCCATACAAAAAGTTTGAGAAGCACTATTTTAGAGCACTTTACTTCCTCATCAGTGACGTTTTGGTAAATTGTGTTAACGATCTTTGGTTTCCTTGTTCCGGTTTAGGGTGCATTCCCGCTTTCAATCGTATGGGTTCTCATGATCGTGGCCTTGCGTCATAAAGTTTACTCTGCGAGAAAGCGGCAGTTTGTAGATCACTTTCAACAAGCATGTGGTGGGCGGGGGACGACGGTTACAATCTAAATAACAGACTAAAGAGGATAGTAGGCCTACCATCGCATGGTTCCATGACATGAGACCTAGTCTCATCGCGATCGCGTTCTGAAATGATTTTTACGGTAATAAAGTTGTGCTGAATTCACCTTACTATTATTCGTATGACTGAGAGTTCGCAGCAACAAAATGATTACTCCTCAATTACAGACAAGAGTTCAACAAAATGATTACTCCCCATTTTCAGGCAATAACTCAACCAAATTTCACAAGCTCGCTATATGTTGGTGATAACGTTTTCAATACCAGAACTTTGTTGACTACATTGGACAGTTCAATTTCTAAATTTAAAATTTATTGTAACGAATCTGTTGAAATCCACAGGTTCTCTTATCTTATCTGTTTACAGACGCTCCTTCTATACAGAAGATTATTGCATTCTCATATGCAAAATATGTTCTAGAACACAGTATCCCAACCTTGTCCGGTTGGCGACCCTTTTTTGTAAGAGCCAAGTGGCCCATGACCCAGCGATAGATGGGGGGGGGGTGCTGCAAATTCCTTGTTATTGATTACCTTCAAAACATGAAAAGGGTAAGGGGACGTTCATAAATTACGTCACGCTATTTTTTTTACAATTTTTACCCACTCCCATCACCCCTGTCACAAATCTAGGACCCCACCCCCCTAAAGTACGTCACACTTTCAATTAAAAAAAATTGTTAACAAAATAATTAAAATTTAACATAAAAACACCGTGACGTCACACATGGTCAGACCCCCCTGTCACAAACTGTCACACTTTCTTACACCCCCCCCCCACGGAGCGTGACGTACTTTATCGGCGGCCCCTAAGATAAAATTGAATTTTTTATTAAAAGAAAAGAAAAGCTAAGATAAATTAATAAAAGAAATGAAGGAACTATCCAAAAATATGTTGAGGTACCTACTGCTACACTATAAACACCATTTTGAATGTCAATTCTTCGCAAATCATGAAACTGAAGAAGTATGATAGTGTGGTACTGATGTGCTGGTACCTGTAATCGAATCTTCTAATTTGTTAGCAACTCTTCATTGGCTATCAAAAATTTATGGTCCCCAATTAAATTTCAACAAAATTCGGGGATTTAATTAAACGAAATAAGTAAAATTTCCCAAACATATTGATTTGCGGTTATTTGCGAAATGGGAAAATTGTCCGAAAAATTGTCATTTACTTCCAGTGCTTTTTTTTTCTTCTTTTTTTAAAAAAAAAGGTACCGGAACGCATGAAAAAAAGGTATCGGAACGCAACGTGAAAAAGCATTCCAGGCACTAATAAAAATTAAGTAGTGAGTTGCCGGAATGCCGGTGCGTTACACGGGAAAAAAGCACTGTTTACTTCACTAAATCAGACACGAACATTACATTAGAAGTACAGACGATACGTCTAAGACAGGGGTCGGGAAACCATGGCTCGCGAGCCAGATATGGCTCTTTTGATGGCTACATCTGGCTCGCAGAAAACTTTTCGATTATAAGAAAAATTGTTTCTTTCTTTAGACTCCTTTGATCTAGATATTGATTGCATATCAATATTTCATTCCACAAATGAGCTACAGTATACTGCAGCTCAGCATCAGAAGTGGTAAAGGAGATGATATTGCTGACCTAAAAGAAAGAAAAAATAGCAACTCTGCATTCATTGTAATCAAAGGGAAATAACTATTGCCTTGATGCAAGAGGAGCCACCTCTATACTTCCTCAGGTGACAAAAAAAAGCGTGAACTAGAAAGCCGGTTCGCATTAATTTCTGTGGAAAAGTGGCAAAAATACATGTTGTTGTGCCTATATCTGACATTTTCGACTTTATGTCCTGGATGCCCCAGGCGGCCACTTCAGAAGCGACCGTTTCGTTCCTCAGCTGTTACCTCCCTTAGGGGGGGGGCAGGATTGCTGAGGGGGTCTTCCGGGAAGACGCATAAAGAGCAGCTATCGCTGCTGATTTTCTTCCACATGTAGGATATTTAGGATATCTGATATTGTTCAAGTACGGCTGCCGTAAACTGCTTTTGAAAATAGTGGACGATGTGTGCATGTACACAACAGATTGTCGTCGGATCCGAAATTAAACTTTCGTTTTAATCGCGTTGTCAGCTAACTAATTTTAGAAAACCTTTCAACAAGATGGCTAAACGAAAGAAATATGATGAGTATCGTTCTTTTCAGAAAGAATGGACAGAAGAATTTGCCTTTATGGAGAGAATGGGTTCTGCGCAAGTGTCTAATATGCAGTGATAAAATTGCATCTATCAAACGTTCAAATGAAAAGCGACACTTCGGGACACCCCATTCTACATTTGCATCGAAATATCTTGCGGGAGACAGCAGGAAGAAAGCATTTCAAGAACTCCTATCATGTGTGCAAGCTAGTCAGTAGCAAATCCATGTTTGGACCCAACAAGGTGACTAGAATTTGACTTGCTTTGCTGGCGCTTTAGCTATTGTGAGAAACGGAAACTCATTCACAAATAGGTAGTATGCCAAAGCATTCATGCTTGATGTTGCCAATTAACTTTTGGTTGTGTGTTGGTTGTCAAGGGGTAAGTTGCTCAACCAATGTGCGGCGTGTCTGAGCGAAATCCGGGCTTTTCTTGAAATGAAGAATGTCGAGCATCCCGAGTTAGTTAACACTGAGTGGCTCCTGAAGTTCTATTATCTCGTAGATATGACTTATCATCTAAATTAGCTCAATGTGAAAATGCAAGGCGTTGGGAATACAATCTTATCAATCTTATCCTTGCAACGAGCAGTGTTTGCATTTGATAACAAGCTATAACTCTTCATCACCGACACTGAAACAGGTCGTTTACTAAACTTTGAAAAACTGTGAGAGTTCAAAGATACGTGCACATCAAGTGACCCTGCTCAAAATCTTAATATTCAGCAGCTAGCAGGCTTCACGTCTAATCTCCTGCATTCATTTAAAGCGCGATTTGGAGAATTTCGCGAGCACACCCGTCTTTTTAAGTTCATCACCCATCCACACGAGTGTGTAGTGGACAGGACTGACCTGAGTTGCATACCCGGTGTCCCCATCAGAGATTTTGAGCTTCAAGCGGCTGACCTGAAGGCCTCAGACATGTGGGTGAATACGTTCAATTTAATGAATGGAGATTTGGAAAAGACTTGTACGACAGCAAGGAGAATTGGTGAGCCAAAAGAAGTGGGCAGAAATTAAAAAAACTTCAACACGCAGACCAACTGCATGATTGTCAAAACTTGGAACGCGCTACCCGTCACATACCACACACTGCAGCGTGTGTATTGCTGTACTGACAATGTTTGGATGGAAGTCTCACCGCCAGCATGAAGCTTAACCTCACCACGTATCAATATGACTACAAAGCCATCAGCAAAGTCATGCAGCACGATATCATCATCATCATCGCCCTTCGTCCCATCTGGGGCATAGGCCGCGAACAAAGTCTCTCCAGGCATCCCGGTCCTGCGCCAGTCTCTCAATCTGCCCCCAGCTGTGCCCGCTCATTTTTGTGTCTGCCTCCAGTTCTCTTCTCCAGGTCATTTTGGGACGACCTCTTTTCCTTTTGCCTTGGGGGTTCCATGTGAGGGCTTGTCTCACAATGCTAGATGTAGGCTTTCTGAGAGTGTGGCCAATCCATCTCCATCTGCGCTGGCGTATTAGCTCTTCCACTGGCTCTTGTTGTGTGCGTTGCCAGAGGTCCTCATTGGTGATGACATTTGGCCAGCGGATTCGGAGAATTGCTCGGAGACATGTATTTATAAAGGCTTGAAGCTTTTTAGAAATGGCTGCTGTTATTCGCCATGTTTCTGCTCCATACAGTAGGACAGGCTTTACTGTGGTGTTGAATATCCTGACCTTGGTATGAAGAGTCAAGTTGTTGCAGCTCCAAACTTTTTTTAGCTGTTTAAATGATGATCTTGCTTTGCCAATTCTCACTCTTACATCGGCGTCTGTCCCTCCTTGTGTGTCGATGATGCTTCCAAGGTATGTGAAGCTATCCACCTCTTCCAGATTTGTTCCTTCCAGTGTTATTGGAGTGTTGCTTGATGTGTTTATTTTAAGGACTTTGCTTTTTCCCTTATGGATGTTCAGGCCAAGGCAAGCAGAGAATTGTGCTACATTGTTGGTTTTCTCCTGCATCTGTTGCTGTGAGTGCGATAATAAGGCCAGGTCGTCCGCAAAGTCCAGGTCATCAAGTTGTTTCCATAGTGTCCACTGGATACCATTTCTCTTCTGCTCTGTAGACATTTTCATTATCCAGTCGATGGTTAGCAGAAATAAGAATGGTGAAAGCAGACACCCCTGTCTGACTCCGGTCTGTACCTCAAAAGCCGCTGTTGCTTGTTGGCCATGGACAATTCTACATGTAAGTCCTTCGTAGGAAGCCTTAATTATGTCAGTCAGTTTTTGTGGTATCCCGTAGTGTCTTAGTAACTTCCACAGGGTTGGCCTGTCAACACTATCGAAAGCCTTCTCATAGTCAATAAAGTTGATGTATAGTGGTGAGTTCCACTCCAGGGATTGTTCCAATATAATTCTCAGGGTGGCAATTTGGTCAGTGCATGATCTATCTTTTCTAAAACCTGCTTGTTGGTCTCTAAGATGGGTGTCTATTGCGTCCCTCATTCTGTTTAGCAGCACTCTGTTAAATACTTTGCTTGGTATGGATAGCAGAGTTATTCCTCTATAGTTGGAGCAAGAGCTAAGATCTCCTTTCTTTGGGAGCTTAATGAGATGTCCTTCTTTCCACTCCGTCGGAATCTGTTCTTCCTCCCATATTTTCTTGAAAAGAATGTGTAGCATTGCAGAGCTAGTCGTAATATCTGCTGTCAAGGCTTCTGCTGGTATTCTGTCTGGACCAGCTGCTTTGCCTTTCTTTAGTTGTTTAATTGCTCTGTTTATCTCTTGTTTTGTGGGTGTGCTGCAGTCTATTTCTAGGTCTTGTTCCGCTGGCTCTATGTTGAGTTTGTATTGTGGGGCTGGTCGGTTGAGGAGTTCTTCAAAATGTTCTATCCATCTTTTTTTCTGACCCTCTTCATCAGGTATAGATTTCCCATCTTTAGTTTTAACAGGTCTCTCTGGATTTTTGAACTTTCCGGATAGCTTTTTTATTGTACTGAATAGTTCTCTTGTGTTTCCATGGTAAGCTGCCTCTTCTGCTTCAGTTGCTAGTCCTTCTATGTAGTTCTTTTTATCTGACCTTATACTACGTTTAACTTCTTTATTGGCTTCTGCGTATTCTGCTGATGCTCTAGCTTTTTCAGTTCTGGTGCGGCTGTTGTTGAGATTTGCCTTCTTCTTTTTCCTCTGTTGGATTTTCTCCATGGTTTCATTAGAGATCCATTCTTTATGTGCTTGTTGCCTTGGACCCAACACTTCTTCACAGGTGGTCGTGAGTATTTCTTTGAAGCTTTTCCAGTTTTGGTCAACTGTTTCTTCGTTGCCAAGTTCTTGTAAGATCTGGAATTTGTTTGTTAGCGTAAGTTTGAACTCATTAAGTTTTGGTCCCCCTTTCAAAAGAGTAGTGTTAAAACGTTGGCGCTTGCTTCCCTCACTTGTCCAATTCTTTTTCAATTTGAGCCTTAGTTGGGCAATCAGTAGATGATGGTCTGAGGCTACATCTGCCCCTCTTTTTACCCTTACATCTTGGAGAGATCTTCTAAACTTTTTGCAGATACAGATATGGTCGATTTGGTTAGCCGTTGACAGATCTGGTGATATCCATGTTGCCTTGTGGATATTTCTATGCATGAAGAGACTTCCACCAATGACCAGTCCATCTGCAGCACATAGATCTGCTAGCCTTTCACCATTATCGTTCATCTCTCCGAGGCCATTTGTTCCCATGCATTCTTCATATCCATTATTGTTGCTGCCTATTTTTGCATTTAGGTCGCCCATTAGAATAATCACATTGCTCCTAGGACACTTTTGGATAAGGGTTCTCAGTCTGTTGTAGAAGTCCTCTTTGTCCTCTTCTTTACTGTCATTAGTAGGAGCGTATACCTGAAGAAGATCCATATTGACTTCTTGCTTTTTGGTCTTAAATCTTGCAGTGATTATTCGGGGACCATGGGCTTCCCACCCTAAAAGGGCGTTCTGGGCAGTTTTGGAAAGCATGATTGCTACTCCTTGGGTGTGGGCTGCGTTTTCTTCATCATGGCCTGAATATAGTAGCAGTTCTCCTGTGTTGAGCTTCATCTGGCCTGAGCCAGTCCATCGGGATTCACTTATCCCTAGGATGGCTAGTTTGTACCGTTGCATTTCGGCAGCAACTTGGGCAGTTTTTCCAGCTTCGAACATGGTCCTTACGTTCCATGTTCCTAAGTTGGTGGTGGTCCTAGTGGAGAGGATGGTTGTCTGCCGGGTGGTTTCCAGTTGGCTTTGGCCACCCAGCTTCATAAGTTCTCTGTTACGAGACCCATCATCTCCAAGGTCCGAGTTTCCTATTTTTTTCTTTGTTCACGTTTTTGTAGCAAGGCTTTTTTTACGGGAAGGGATGCTAACCCTTCGCACAACCCTCCTCCTCTCTCACCCGGGCTTGGGACCGGCTACGGCAGCACGATAAGTCGCATTAATTTTAAGAAATACTCATTATAGATTAGGGGCCGTCCATAAATGACGTCACGCAACTAGGGGGGAGGGGGGTCACACTTTTGTGACGATGCGTGACGAGGGAGAGGGAGGGGGGGTTGAAGAAATGTGACGTCACATCAAAAGGGTAACTTTAAATAAAACTTCCACTGAAATATTTGGTCGCTTACAATTTATTTAATGACTATTTTTTAATTTAAAAAAAAATAATATTTTTTAAATCAGTGCTTCTCAATGTGCCAGTCGGTAGGCCATCAGACGCTGGTTGGCGTAAGCTATCAAGACAAGAAAATTAAATCTAATTATAATCCTTAAGTTTGAGAACCCACAAGATAACGTATGAAATCTTTTTTTTTCTAAACAAATACGTTAACCGTGATGATTAATAATAGTCAATGTTTAATTTGTATGTATTAAAATAAAATATAATCTAAGGATGTTAACACAGTTCGTTTTCTGAAGGCCGGTTAAATTGTTTTTGTGACGACGCGTGATGAAGTGGGAAAAGGGGGGGGGGTGAATAGGCAAAAATCAACGACATTTATGGACGGCCCCCATATTTGATTTTACCATTTGTAGAGTACTTGAAAAAATTGTTTTTACCTACCTATCTAGATGCTTATTCTTCTTCTTCTAACAATTTTACAAAATGTAGGTTTCGTATAATAAATACAATGAATGAATAAACATTTGCTCAACTAATGGTTTTATAACTGGTGGAATACAAATTTAAAAGTAGCAAACCATGAATAAAGTGCGCAATATATCCAATTTTTTTCCCTTCAAATTGAAATACATTTTTTTAAAAAAGCAAAACAAAACAGATTTTCAAAAATGATATGTCTTTGATAAAAATCAGCAATACGTTGTGGCAATTTTATTTAAGTGGGTAAAAGTTTTTGTTGTTGAATGTTTGACATTATTAAATTCCTGAAAAAACAGGTTTTTGTTTTTTGGCGGCCATGCATAGAGTCATAGTCATAGAGAGGACAGTGCAAGTCAAAATATAGGATTCTTTTGAAACTGACATTTCTGTTTGCAAAGTACGACTCAGTACTCTGAGAATATCATATCCACAACACTGTGGAAGTCACATCAAATTCCAAAGCAATTAACTGCTGTTTTAAGATAAAATAATTTTACAATATTTATTTATCTTTATCTTATCTTATCTTATCTGTTTACAGACGCTCCTTCTATACAGAAGATTATTGCGTCCTACGCTTATCTAGGGTTTGTGTTTAGTCCTTCATTTTTATTAGAGATTTAAATGTTGATAAAGTGTTGGTTTTACTGGATTCTTCAGGCAACCCATTCCACGCCCGAATTCCGGACGGGAAGAAGGAAAACTTTTATGTGTTTGTTCTTGCATACAATCTTTGACAATTTTGCAGCTTTGGTAAAATTGTCCCAAGATTCGCCAAGATCATCGTGAAATGCAAAAAAATATTCGTTTCATTTCCTTAAAGTTTATGTTGAGCCTATTTTGCTGTTCTAATATAGATCTATCTGATAGATATTGTTAGTAATCTTTTCAATCAAGGCCTGTCATTAAAATATACCAAAAGGTTATGTTTCAAAGAAACGATTCCCGTTTCCACCTCAAGATACCATTGAAAACGAAATTGCATTAAAGTGAATTTTTTAAAAATAGTTAACTGTATAAGTGTGCGATCCCCACGTTAAACTCACCGCGGACCCCCCCCCCTGGGAGTCGTGACCCATAGCCCATAGGTTGGGAATCCCCAAGATTAAAATATATTAATAATAATAATTTAGTTAACAATCATGTAAAATTGTTGAATAAATTTTGAAATAAAATTCAGGAGTTACACATGGGTTATTGTTTTTCAAAATTCCGATTACTGAAATGGTACTGAGATAATTGAATGGTTTGGCCTGGTGTTTTGTTGTTCGTAATGAGGAAGTGGGCTAGTTAAGTTTGACATTAATTTGGTGGTTGGTACATTTTTGGGGGTGGGAGGCGGAAGGTGGGGGGATAACTTTAAAAAAATTACCTTTGGAAAGTAACATAAGAAAAAAAGCAAAAACATGATAGATATAAACAATATAATTCATTTTTATCTCTAAATAAACTAAAGTCTTAAGTTTAATCAGTATCAGAATCATTTTTAACAAATATATATCAGTTTTAGTTCGTATTTCGTTTCTTCACATTAAAACTTTTGGCTCCTGACAACAGTAAACAACTACTCTAAGGGAAATGACTCCTATTTCCGGAATTGCGTCATAAAACAACGCAAAACCTTGTTTTCACCAATGGAATCGATTGGATTCCTGCGTTTGCGGCACTGCTCTCTGTATGGAGACAATTTGATGGTAAGAAATAAATAAGGAATGTTAATTTTATTTTCGCTTTGATTTTAAAATGATAAATATAGCTTTATTAATATTATGGGAGTGTATTTGATTTTTTTCTCATTTTTATTTAATTGTAGGCCTACTGTACTGAAAAGTATAAGTCATCTGCTTTCTTGTGCTAACACTACTAACTAACAGTGTCACTGTTAGCACAAGAAAGCAGATGACTTATAATTTTCAGTACAGTAGGCCTACAATCAAATAAAAATGAGAAAAAATCAAAAGTCACTGTCAGTGACTAACTTACTTAAGTTAGGACTAGTGACTATAAGTATTAGTGGAAGTCTGATTTACTGATTTCTCTTACTCTTCTACTCTTCTCTTAAATCATACATGACATGTATCTTAAGTCTTAAGTCTTAGACTTAGACTCTGAGAGTCCTAGTCAGTAATATACTTATAATGGACTTATACTTATTCAACTTATTGTCTTAGTCATAGTCTTACTCAAATTAAGTTAACTTATGTGCAACTTTGCACACAAGTTTTTTTTTACTTTGCACACAAGTTTTTTAAATCCCTTATATTAACTTCACCGCCCTCTCATTCGTCCTTCGTTTGTCCCGCGGAAAAACAAAAGTCGAAAATGACCCACTTCCAGTGAAGCCATCGAGCTGAAATTCGGACCCGTCTCACCTAACAATGCATCGTATCAAAATTTCAGATCTATCGAATGTACCGTAATTAAATTAATGCATTTTTAGTTTATCTATATAAATCACTATTTAGAACGTTTAGTCGCGTCTGCTAGAGTTTTGACCTAGTTTTAAAGCCAAGGGAGATAATACAAAAGTAAATAGCGGTAACAAGACCTTTCCCCTCTCCCACCCCCCCTTTAGTTATGTCTCATATATTAACTTCGAAATTTTGTTTGTCATGATCTCTTGTGTTTTGAGGTCACATATTTGGTCAGAAAGTGTACAAATGAAAGTTGTTCTGTTGATGTAATTAGAACGTGTGTAGACGTTTATAGACTTTTGTGGCGTTGAAACATAATCAATAATTTTAGTTATATCTCATATATAAGGGATTTATAGTCAAAAACTTTGTTTTTACGGGGTTGTTTTATTTTACTTTGCACACGGACCAACGAACCTTAGAGGGAACATTGGTTGCTAGTGCTACCACTATCACTAGTCTTAAAAGAAATATTTTATTTAAAAAAAATAATTTTGTTTAAAGAAGAAAAAATTGACGACCGCATTGGGATTAAAATTTTAAAAATAACTACCATAGATAGTATATACTCGTTCGCAAGCTGCCCCTTTTTTTTACAAAATCTAGGGGGAAAAGTTGGGGGGTCGGCTTACGAGAGGGTCATTAATGTATTTCTGCATGAATATTGAATATCCTGTTGTTATTGTAGATCATCAAGGTCATTTTCTACATTCTACAAGATTCGACTGCTCTACCAGTAGCTATAATATATTACTAAACATCTGCACTTACCTTATTTAATCATTTTATTTATTTTTGTGAATGTTTTAATCAATTGTTTTACAAATTTTGTTTTCAACAACGATTTTTAATGTACGCTTTTTTTGTCACTGTTTACCAAATAATTTTTTTATAAAAAAACGGTAACTCTTGCCTAATGAAGAGCACAAAGACAAAGATAGGCAGTACAAAGTAAACAATCATAATGACCGATTTAGCTTGTAGTTTTAAAAAAATGTGTACCATTTTGTTGAAGCTGTCCTATTATTTTTGGGGGGTCGGCTTACGAGCGGGTTATACACTTTTAATACTTAACTCTTCCAAAAGTGGGGGGGGGGTGGTGGCTTATGAACGAACAGGCTCTAGAACGAGTATATACTGTATTTATTATTATTTATTTCATTTTTGGACGGCACTACCACTAGTCGTAGCAATAAAATTATTTCGTATTGCTACAACAAGTCGTAGCAGCAGACAATTCATCGGGATGTTGCTAGTACCATTGCTAGTGGTACGACTAGTTGTAACACTTGCTACCACTGGTCTTAGTACTCTTAGCAGTAAACACTTCGAATAAACTAAGTTGCTATAATATTTTAACAAATTCTTCATAATATTTTATACTCATATATAATGCAATATTAATAGATCTGGGCTTATTTATTTGTTATGTATGTATTAATTCTAAAATCTAAATTTATTTAAATATATTTAATCAACGTAACTGCTTTTCAGAATAAGTATTACAAAAATTACAATTACCAGCACATTCATTGTGGGTTTTTAAAAAAAATTAAAATTAAAAAAATCTACCGGGAGCGGGATCAGAACCACGTATGGGGTTTAACATCAAAGTTTCGTCTATCACTTCACCTAGCGAAGCTCATGTCAGATTGCGATTTTTTAAAAATATATCGGTTTGTGATTAAATGGACACCAATCAAGTTTTTTTTACCTTTAAAATTCATTAATCGGCTTACCTAGTAATCATGAAATTTGAATATGAGAACTAATGTTTAGAATTAGTATTAGAATAATTAATTACAGCTTTAGTCATAATGGTAAGCACATAGCATATTTTTTACGACTAGTCGTGTTTTGTTTCATTTTTGTTTAAAATTATGAATCAGAATCTGAATCAAACAAACTCAACTTAAAGTAGTGCAAAGTCGCCTAAGCAAAATAATTCTCTTTGTTTTCATTTTTGGGCTATTACGCTACTTCCCCTTATAATTATGATCCCTTTACTAACTTTTATTGAGTTTTGGTATCACCATGAAATTTATATAAAATTTAATATTGAGAAAATATGCTGAGTAAAATTTGCTTCTGAATAGAAATTATGCTTTTTTACCACGTTTTTATTAACTTGCTTTTGTGACCACAATTTTTCAAATCTGCCAACGTAAAATTGAACCACTTCTGATGGTCCTAGAGATCTCAAAATTTTACCTCAGATAGATCTTGGATGACAATGCATTGTATCAAAATTTCAGATCGATCGAATGTACCGTTATTAAATTATATAACTTTTTAGTTTAACTATATATAAGCATCTGTACCATCTGCTTTTGTTAACATCCATGAGTTCACCCCGTGACCACATCACCGTGTTTTTAAAACGTTGGGCGGGCACTTATGAGGTGTCTGGTATAAAAAAAAATAGAGGCAAAAAAATATTTTTAAAAACCACGTTTTTGTTAGGGGACTAAAAGAATAAAATAAATAGAGGTAAAAAAAAGATTTTTAAAAACCACGTTTTTATAAGTGTACTGAAAAGAAGAAAATAATTTATAACTACTAAGTTCAAGTACATTGTACTTTCATTTAATATGACTAAAAACGTGGGGCGGGTCTTTGGTAAAAAGATTAAAGATTTATAATTAAGAAGGCAAAAAAGATATCTATAAGTGAGAGAAGGAGTGAACTGCATATGTAAAACCTCATAAGCGCCCGCCCAACGTTTTTAGTCATATTATATGAAAGTACTTGAACTTATTAGTTTTAAATTATTTTCTTCTTTTTAGTACACTTATAAAAACGTGGTTTTTAAAAATCTTTTTTTTTACCTCTATTTATTGTATGATATAGCAGTACATGTATAAGTGTAAGGCATTGTTCTTACAAGTTACAATTTCTTTTGTGTTGTAGGCAATAAGGTTTGTTGAGTATTATCAGAATTGATTGCCTCATTACTTGTATAAATGATGCCAACATTCTGTAATACATCTCAGATAAGTTAAGTGTCATATTGATGCCATCATTCTTTAATACATCTCAGATAAGTTAAGTGTCATTTTGATGCCATCATTCTTTAATACATCTCGGATAAGTTAAGTGTCATATTGATGCCATCATTCTTTAATACATCTCAGATAAGTTAAGTGTCATATTGATGCCATCATTCTGTAATACATCTCAGATAAGTTAAGTGTCATATTGATGCCATCATTCTGTAATACATCTCAGATAAGTTAAGTGTCATGTTGATGCCATCATTCTGTAATACATCTCTGATAAGTTAAGTGTCATATTGATGCCATCATTCTTTAATACATCTTTGATAAGTTAAGTGTCATATTGATGCCATCATTCTTTAATACACCTCGGATAAGTTAAGTGTCATATTGATGCCATCATTCTTTAATACACCTCGGATAAGTTAAGTGTCATATTGATGCCATCATTCTGTAATACATCTCTGATAAGTTAAGTGTCATTTTGATGCCATCATTCTTTAATACATCTCGGATAAGTTAAGTGTCATATTGATGCCATCATTCTGTAATACATCTCTGATAAGTTAAGTGTCATTTTGATGCCATCATTCTGTAATATATCTCGGATAAGTTAAGTGTCATTTTCTGTGATACTTCCATCAAACTATGAATTTGATGCAAAATATGGAAGTTCTCAAGTTCTTGAATTCTACTAACTTGGAATCTAGGATCAAGGCATCCTTACTTTCAGCTATAATGTATTTTCCAGGAAATGTTTTATGCAAACTTTGTCTTAACCACCAGATCATTTTTTTAAAAACAGAAACGTTTTATATCCACTGAATAAGAATAAAACATTTGCCCATTATCCTCAAATACTCATACAAATTCAAATTCCATAAACTTCAAAATTCCATTGTTGTATATTTAATTTGCTTTTTTTCCAAGGAGACTGTTGGCAGTGACATAAGCTTGTTGAATTTAATTCTCTAAGTTTTCTAAATTCAAGTAAACTTGATTTGTAAATTGAATATTAAGATAAATTATATTAATTTCATTGAACACACATGGTTAATCTGACCCAATGTTCCCTCTAAGTTTTGTTGGTCTGTGTGCAAAATAATAAACAAAGTTTTACAGCATATATAATATCTGTAAATAATTTTACATCCCAGCAACACACATATTATCCTTATTGAAATTAGCTGCGCGACAAGTCTCAACTGCTGTGTATCATAAAGGGAACAAAGTTCCCTGAGGCCTGACTGACAAGGGAGCACTGTCATCATGCTTACTTCTCTGTCTCGTAAGATTATTAGGCTCAGGAGATTTCTTTATTATTCAATCAAAGCAATGATATTTTTTTAGCAGGAAAATATGTGAAGAATTAATAAATACCTTTTACATGTATTAAAATTTTAAAAAAATATTAAGTATTCTTTTTTTCTTGTTTATTATAAAAAATTATTAAAAAAATTTTTAAAAAATTAATTTTTAACATAATTATGACAATTATGTTAAAATTTTATTTTTTGTTGGATGGTTTAAATTAAATCATTTAGATGTTTTTTTAATAGTAAACCTTGCAGAAAAACATTTCATTGTAACTTTTGATTATGAGGTTGAAAATTTAAATACATGGGGTAAAATGAATTTTTTGACTTAGGCATATGTATATTTTTGTTCAGGCAGCTGTAACTAACTTATTACTCCTATTAAGAGCTGTTTTGTCCCAATATATTGGCGTTGAAGACTTATTCTATATTCATGTCTTTGAACTTCAGATGTATTTATGGCCTTTAACTATATAATATTGTTCAAAAGGCACACATTTGAACTTGTCAATTAAGCCATGAACTGTGACATGTAAATGTTGTCCCTGAGCATGGAATTAAAGGGTTGATATTGTAGCAAAATAAAGTAAATCTTAGTTAATAAAAAATAATTTAGCTTTATTGAACTTTTTTTTTAAAAACAATTACTTTGTAGTTCATTAATTAAATGAAGGATAACTAAGTTTATGTTCATAAATAAAGTATTCAAGCATGTAGAGAAGACAAAAAAATTAATTATAAAATTTTTTTTTAAAATGTGAGATTTTGTTTGAGAAGTGCACTAATGTATAAAGTATGTGCAATTTTAAGATATTCAAAATAATTATATTTGTGGTATACAATTATAACAATTGAAAAAAAAATTATTTAGTATTTCCTGTAGTTTAGAGATAAGTTATAGTTAAATTTATCTGAGTGTAGACAAGCAATTAAGTGGTCAAAACATAAACATAATAACAAACTACCAGCAGTATTTTGGTGACTACCTGATTGTAAGAAGTTAATGCTACATTGATTTTAAAAGACATTGACTTTATATACACATATTAAAATAACTGATTGAGTTCATTTTCTATAATTAAGTTAAATAAAATGTTGGTTACCGGCTCCGGCTACCAAATGAAGTAGCCAGAAAGATAAGGTTATGAAAAAGAGTCGCCTGGTCCAGGTTCCAGAATTATAGTGGGCTCTGTGCCCAACAGTTTTTTCTTAGTAAGCTGGGCTCTGTTTAGTCCTAGGTATTTTTAGATGAGGCTTAATCTGGGCTAGTCAGTGGCAGTTGCTGGACTATACCTAAATCTGGGCTAGTCAGATAGTGACAGTTGCTGTTAGAAGAGGACTATACCTAAATCTGGGCTAGTCAGAAAGTGACAGTAGCTGGACTATACCTAAATCTGGGCTAGTCAGATAGTGACAGTTGCTGGACTGTACTTAAAACTGGGGTAGTCAGCTGTGACAGTTGCTATTAATAGAAGACTATACTTAAAACTAGGGTAGGTGTTGAGCAAGTGCCGTCCAGAGAGGTGTCAATATGTTTGCACACACACACACACACTTAGAAACTGTTCGTGCGGCCGTAAATGGCGCCCCTCTGTAAAAGAAAAGAAAACAAACCCGTAAAAACAAAGTTTTTGACTATAAAATCCTTATATATGAGACATAACTAAAAGTATTGATTATGTTAAAACGTGACAAAAATTTACAGACTGAATTTGTCTTAACTCCAATTTGCTTTATAACCCGGGGGGTGGGGGTGGGAGAGGGGAAAGGTCTGGTCACCGATCGCTGTACCGAGCTCAGCGTGACACGTAAAATGTAAACAAACGCAAGCCGGTACATCGACGGGTGGCGTCAACGCGTGACTGAACTGTCACGTGAAAAAAAGCAATAACAAACAGTGAAATTGAATTACATACGTTTTATAGAGATAAACTAAAAATGCATTAACTTAATTATGGTACGTTCTATCAATCTGAAATTTTGATACGATGCATTGTTAGGTGACACAAGTCTATGTGCCAAATTTCAACTCGATGGCATCACGGGAAGTGGGTCATTTTTGACTTTTGTTTTTCCGCCAGACGAAGAGATGACGACAGAGAGAGAGAGAGAAGATTTCGAAGTTAATATAAGGGATTTAAAAAATTGACCTCCGGCCCCCCTTACACCCTTTCAACCTGGACCTTTCTGCCACGCCTTCCTAAGCCGCACATTCTTGAAACTTTTATGCACTGGACAACCAAGAAAGGCCCGGGCAGAGAAACAGTTGACGGGTGTATTGACAGTGTTAATGGTATAATCCCAATAGTTGCCCCCCCCCTTGCACCACGGTGACCGCACGGGATGCAGTGAGTTAGACCTCGCGCAACGATTAGATCAGCTCAATAACACGATTATCAAACATCCAGGGATACAATTTAATAAGCAAGTGTTTGAGCTCCCCTCTCTATGCCACTATGATCAGTACCTCTGATTACACACGCTCAAGGCGGCGTTTATCTTGATTGGATCTCTGGGAACAAAGAGTCCTTACAAGTATTACATAACGTGAAGGATATTTGCAGGTTGGGGCGGGGGGTAAAGAAGGCGATTCAGAGCAATGAGTTTTATTTTTCAAAACAATAAAAAAAAAGAGGAAGAACAAGGATATTTTTATGTTAAATAATACACACAGGCTCTAAAGACTGGTCAATAATTACTTATTGATGTTTTGAACTGCTGTTGATTAAAATTTGAATTGATCTAAATCTTGATTAGCTCAAGGGTTTAGCCCTTTATCAGATGATCACGATATTAGAATGTTATATTGTAGAGAAATGTTAAAGGTTCATCCTGTGATCTATTTGGACACTAATTGAATTTTTTTAAAAACAAACGTATGATAGGGTAACCTTATGATCAGCTGATCTGTTACAATTCACAATCATTCCAATGTTTTAGTAAGTCTGTAAGCTAAATTCTCGATCCTTCCAGTCTTAAAGTTACAGTATGTCTGTAAGCTAAATTCTCGATCCTTCCAATCCTAAAGCTACAGTATGTCTGTAAGCTAAACGCCCCATAATTCCAAAGAAGCAGTTATTCTCTACTCTTATATATATATATATATATATATATATATATATATATATATATATATATATATATATATATATATATATATATATATATCCCAATTTGACATATTTAGTAACCAACATTCCAACACTAAAATCCCTCTGTACTGTTGTTTCAGGTAACTGGTGTCTTGTTATTCCCCTAGACCGGCTTTCATTTGTTGTGTAACCCACGCCTACTGGCACGACACCGGCCATCACGTCACAGTCGAGATCTCCCCAACCAACGTACGACCACTTTATAATGTATGCTGGACTCTCCCAAGATTCGGGGAGATTTGGGTAAGATTTTCCTGGATTAAATGGGAAGATTTGGTTAAGATTTGCTGGATTAAATGGGGAGATTTGGGGAAGATTTGCTGGATTAACTAAGTAGATTTAGGTAAGATTTGCTGGATTAACTGAGAAGATTTGGTTAAGATTTGCTGGATTAACTGGGAAGATTTTGGTAAGATTTGCTGGATTAAATGGTGAGATTTGGGTAAGATTTGCTGGTTTAACTGAGAAGATTTGGTTAAGATTTGCTGGATTAACTGGGAAGATTTAGGTAAGATTTGCTGGATTAACTGAGAAGATTTGGTTAAGATTTGCTAAATTATCTGGGAAGATTTAGGTAAGATTTGCTGGATAAAAGACAAGACTTGGGTAAGATTTTCCTGGATTAAATGGGGAAATTTTGGTAAGATTTACCTGGATTAAATGGGGAGATTTAGGTAAGATTTGCTGGATAAAAGGGGAGACTCGGGTAAGATTTGCTGGATGAAATGGGAAGATTTGAGTAATACTCACTGGATAAAGTCTTGATTTCATTCTAGAGTATCAATCTACCAGCATTATGAAGCACGTAGTGTATATAAATAGGTATTAAGGTTCATTCATGTCAGTAATTCAAGCCATCCACAACTGTGTCGTTTGTGATCAAACATGAACTGTTAGTTGATCCAACAGTCTATTGAGTTACTCTCAGAGACAAGTTGGTTGTGTACATTGATCTAGTTTTATCACCAACATACAAGATACGTGTGGACAGAACGTTGCTAAATTAAGTTATATGGAAAAGTTTTTGTTATGGTATTTTTTGTGTTTATGCTCGAGTTGTGTTAATATTTTCGTTATGCTTTTGAATCAAATTTTTTTTAAAAACTGAACAACTGTATTTTCCACGTATGTGCATTGAATTGGTGAACATTTAAATAAGAACAAATTATAAGTTCAGTGATTCCCAATACATACTAGCTGACACTGCACTAACAATGAATTATTTGACTAGTCTAGCAACCCCGACTGTAGCAGTAATCATGTCAAAATAGAAAAAAAATGGGAGTCTAATTTGTGATTGAATTGCAAAACTAACTGTATACTGGAAGTCTTCACATTTACATTTCATCACAGCTTAAAAGTCAAATTCACACAGTTACTATACCCCCCCCCCTTTTTTTTTGTTGTTGTATCTCGTCATCATTAAACGTCTCCTCGCGAACATCACCAGGTCTACACACCCTTATCTCCAACTGCCCCCAGGTCTGGAAGCCGTGCAATGTTTTGTTTTGAGTCAGTTCTAGTGATAAACTTGTTAAAGTGATCAAGGTCCAAACTTGTTAAAGTGATCAAGGTCCAAACTTGTTAAAGTGATTAAGGTCCAAACTTGTTAAAGTGATCAAGGTCCAAACTTGTTAAAGTGATCAAGGTCCAAACTTGTTAAAGTGATCAAGGTCCAAACTTGTTAAAGCGACCAAGGTCCTATATAAAATCCACAGAGCCCCACCCCCTCCCCCAACCACACACAAAACATTTACAGCTATTAACCCAATACTTCAATTGTGATGTAGTCAGAGGCGTCACTAGGGTTGGTGTCACCCAGTGCGGTGGCACATGGTGTCACCCCCTCAAGACTTACCACATAGATCTCCCCCGAGTCTGCCGGTGCCAAATAACGGGAATATACATATATACACTTTGGTGTCACCCCTTGTGATGGTGTCACCCCTTGTGATGGTGTCACCCCTTGTGATGGTGTCACCCCTTGTGATGGTGTCACCCCTTGTGATGGTGTCACCCCTTGTGATGGTGTCACCCCTTGTGATGGTGTCACCCCTTGTGATGGTGTCACCCGGTCCGCCGCCGCCCCAATGACGTCTCTGGACGTAGTTAAACTGATCTTGTCTCAAATCTGTTGGATATCAGTATTGCAAGAAGATATCACGCGAGATAAGTACTATGCTCTTTAAATTCAATATGTAATAGAGCATATTCTTATCATTTTTGTTTTGTTTGTGTCCCATAACCTCGTGGTCGTAGGGGGTTCCAATGCTTCCATTAGATTTCATTAGAATTTTCTCGGGACTTGGTAGACTTGGCGGCGCCCATCTTCTCTCCAAATCAGCGTTGGACTTTTTAGCGATAGTCTTGCCATTTAATGTTAATGTAAATTAGTGCACTAAAGAAAAATGCACAAACACGACAATTTGACGTTGAAGAAAAAATGCAAAATCTATTGAGATTACAGAAAATTTGATTGATTAAAGTAATTTTAAAACAATTTTGCAGTTTATTTAATCATTGCGGTGATTTTCTTTACAACAAATCATCCGTAAAATTAATTGGCCAGCAAAATGTATGTTTTGATCAAAGAGTAGTTTCTATTGATCTGTTTTTATTATTAATTAAATGGCACCAAAATAATTGTTTTTAATGACATTGTTTTCCTGGACGGATGAAAAAGTCCGGTGTATGATTGCTACTGTGGTCCATTAATTGATCCGTATATGTTAGAGGGAAATTCTGTCATCTCTTTGGTCTAGGCTTACAAAATTCCCCATGTGGCATGGGTGGTTGTCAATACTATGCCTAACTAAAGTTGCCGTTAATGAGACGGAAGGACGTGGCGGGAGTTTACCATGATTCGTGTTTCCAGCCCTTGCACACTTGTCGGTGCGCACCGCGACTAATGAGAGACGGATCTCAATCAATCGATGCTGGAATACGGTGGTGCTCTCGGTCCGCCGCGGTGCCTTATCGGGCGGGGGAGGGCTCGCCCTGCAAACACGCGCCCTGCTCGAGGGAGTGCCGCGGTCAACGGATAAGTCATCAGTGAGGTTGGCCGAGTGGGCCTAGACCGCCGCGTGTTGTGGTCATTTAAATGGACTTGATATCGGGGACGTGAGCCGATAAACACAGTTATCATTATCAGCAACTTTAGGCGGTTAGTTTGTGGTGCCGGGACCAGCCGAGGCAGCGGAGCTGTTGGGCAGGTCAAAGGTCGGCCAGCGGGTTCAGATTTAAAATAAATCGCAGCAGTCCTTAAAGACCCAGTGACGTTGGTTGTCTATTAGGGCGACACAGAGACATTAAACACAAGCCTCGATCAAAACCATTCTCCAAATTTCCCATTCATCTTAGTGTTTATACAAGGCACCTATTAAAAACATGGCGGGAATCCGAGCGATTAGTCCTAGTTTCGTTTTACGATTTGTAAATCTGGTCAGCGTCTGGTATTGTTGTCGGTACACACTTATTTTTATTGTAGCTTTGAAATTAAAACTATGACCGATTTCGAGAAATTTGTTTAGAGAAATTTTGTGGATTTAATTTTTTTATTGTTAATTTTAGATGTCCCACTCGTTTTCAGCACGATATTGAGGCTGAGTGTTGATACGTTAAAACACTTGTTAATGGGGCACCAATCAAAATATTATGTTTGTCATATTGAACTCAACAAGAAGGTCACTCAAAACAATTACATGTATGTTGTAGAGTGGTCTGATAGTGAATTGTATGGATGTTCTCAATCTAACTTTCGGTCATGTGTGTAACTTCCAATAAATAAATCATTGGTGCTCTCTTGATCGTCTGCTTCTAATAGCCGTTGGGGAAGAAACCACCAGAAATAACGGTTAGTTGGAGGTCTTCCTTATCAGGAGTCCATTATTTAATAGCAAGTATTTCTGAGAGAGAACAAGATGTGATCTGTCTGGTCAAGTCGTGTAAAGGTGTAAGGGTGACCAACTGTACATAGGGGACTGTTCACCGACAAAACGGCCCCGACAAAATGGCCCCGGTCAAAACGGCCCCTGACAAAATGGCCCCTGTCAAAACGGCCCCGGTCAAAATGGCCCCGACAAAATGGCCCCGGTCAAAACGGCCCCTGGCAAAATGGCCCCTGTCAAAACGGCCCCGGTCAAAATGGCCCCGGTCAAAACGGCCCCATTTTTTTAGAGTTAAATTTTTATAATTTATTTGTATTCCCTTTTTGTTCAGACAACCCCATTTCACACACGATTTCCAGAGGAAAAGAAAGGGGACGTTTTTTTTTAATTTTTTTTTATAAATTGGAACATAAAGTGCTTATCGTGCACTGCATCATTGTTTCTTGAAAATTACCGATCTTAGTTTTTAGTATAAATATAATTAAATATATATGCACATGAATAGGTTAGGTGAAATGTCAGCCAAAATCGCGTGACGTCATTTATGGACGGCCCCTAAGGCTGTTTTGATGTTTCCAATCTGAACTCTAGATTACGTTGATTACAACTGATTTGACCACTAGATTTTGACCACTGGCTACGCCACCCCTTCAACGTTTAGCGTCAATGACTAGCCTTGCGTTTATTTCAGAGCCATCGTTTATAGGCTTGGGCGCTCTTTATTGTGCCTTCTCTATCATGAGTCCTGGGGATTGAGTTCGTTGTTATGTCGGTGTGAGCAAATACATGACTACCCCACCCCTTCCATTCCCTATACACCCCCATCCACCCCCCACCCCGATTCTTGTGTTTCTAATAAAAAATCGATATCCAGTTTTCAGCGCCATTTTTGTTGAAAGTAATTTGAGGAGAGCCGACAGAATGGTGTAGTAAATACTAGAGGTAGACAGTGGCTCTTGTGGATAGAGTGGCTCCTGTGGATAGAGTGGCTCCTGTGGAAAGAGTGGGTCCTGTGGATAGAGTGGCTCCTGTGGATAGAGTGGCTCCTGTGGATAGAGGGGCTCCTGTGGATAGAGGGGCTCCTGTGGATAGAGTGGCTCCTGTCGATAGAGTGGCTCCTGTGGATAGAGTGGCTCCTGTGGATATAGGGGCTCCTGTGGATAGAGTGGCTCCTGTGGATAGAGTGGATCCTGTGGATAGAGTGGCTTCTGTGGATAGAGGGGCTCCTGTGGATAGAGGGGCTCCTGTGGATAGAGTGGCTCCTGTGGATAGAGGGGCTCCTGTGGATAGAGGGGCTCCTGTGGATAGAGTGGTGTATTAAATCTCGGAGATAGCCAGTTCTTTGATAAGCTCACTAATGCAGAAGTGTCTGCGCCCCCACCCCTCCGTTTTTTGGAGCCAACACCCTCATCCCATTGACCTTGGATTTAATAAATCACTGATGTGTGTAATGTTACGTCTTATTCGATATATTGATATGAATATTCCTTTTTCAAAAAAATGACGCAATTAATTTACTCATTGTTAGCATATTGTTGACTATTCAATTATAGGATTTCACTCCAACATTTCATTTTCGCTTTTAGCCCAGTAAATTTTCAGCCAATCTTTACTGAGTTGAGTCATGTAATCGTTGAGATTGATTTTGTATATTCAAATGTCCATAGATTGGAGTGGTCTCAACCTAAGCCCATGTTTTGTATATTCAAATGTCCATAGATTGGAGTTGTCCCAACCTAAGCCCATGTTTTTGTATATTCAAATGTCCACAGATTGGATTGGTCCCAACCTAAGCCCATGTTTTGTATATTCAAATGTCCACAGATTGGATTGGTCCCAACCTAAGCCCATGTTTCCTGTAGCCTTTTTGAATTCCAAAATATCACGGAAATCTCCTGAAATTTGAAAGAAAAATGTTTTTCATATTTCATGGAAATCTCCTGGAATGACAAAATAACATCTTAAATTTGATATTTAATGGCAATGGTGTGAACAAAAGTGCATGGTTGGCGATCTGTTCATGTCGCGCCGGGCAGCGAGTTATCAGTTTTTGAGCGACTGACAAAAATATGTGACCTTCCCATTTTCAAATGTCTTGGAATTGTATATTTTCTCCTGGAAATGTTCTCAAATTTATTCTAGATTTGGTGCCGGAGCCCTGTACACAAGACAAGTAAACATCATTTATTCCCGTTTAATCTCCCAAAGATTATCCATAACGATGACAGATTGTGTATTTCCCTTTCCATTATTCAACGCTTGTTTTATTATTTGAAGGAAAGGATCACGCCACTACAGACTTCTCGTTTATTTTCTCCTTCCCCTCCCGGCCTCACACTAATCCATGCGTTGTTGTTGTTCTTTGTATAAAAATGTGTTGGAAAGAACATAATCTTGGAGTTTAGCGTCACTGAATTTTGGTATCTGAGTTCCTCTTAGAGTTTTCTCCCCCACACCTTAAAACAGCAACAGGTCGAAAGGTTTCCCGACTGTCACATTCAATAAAATAAATAATTCTCTGTTAAAAACACTCTGGTCAGCTGTTTGCATGGACACCTAACTAACTACCTATGTAATGTGCTTGGCATCATAACACACCGAGTGACTCGTGTCTCACATCGTTTTAACATGATATGTAGTGAGTTGTTCATTTTAAAAAGAAAATACTTTTAAAAGTTCAATTATCATGTCAAAATATAGTATCCAGCCAAAGATTTCTAAAAGGTAGATTTGTGTCGTTCATCTGTTGACGCCCATATCATGGGAAGGTGCCGCATTCTTGTGAGTCATACAAATCGAACATAACAAACAAGCTCTTCACTTGACCAGGGGCGAATAGTATTACAAGTGCTAATAAAGGACAATAAATACTGCACACTTGACCTGAGGCTAATGGTATAACTACAAGTGCTAATAAAGGACAATGAATACTGCACACCTGACCTGTGGCTATTTTAAGAGTACTACTACCAGTGTTAGAACTAGGCACACACTCACACACAAACCTCCACTTAGTCTGGGCCTAATATCCAACAGTATGAATACTGGTGTGAAAACTAGACAATAACTACATCACATATACAGCCCCAGGCTTACTACCGGCATTAGTATGTTACAGCACTACCACCCTATCATGCCACTGAGAACATGAAAGTAATTATGATCCAAGTGTTTGAACTGACTGTACAACTGAAAGCTTTGTGTTTCTGTAGTTTCATCTAAACCTGGAAATTTGCTAAATTCATTTCCTAGCGATCTGAACAATGAGTTATTGATCGTAATATTGTCATAGGAGCTGAATTAAAGAGTGGATCTCCCGATAAGATATTTTTCCATTGAGTAACGAACTTAATATTTGTTTTGCAATGGAGGCGGCATAATCCTCTTTTTAAACGTTCTAGGGAATTTTTTTTTCTTTCAAAAATTGAATTATTTGGAAAGACCAGAGGCGTCATTAGTGTTGGAGTCGCCCAGTGCGGTGGCTCATGGTGTCACCTCCTAACGACTACCACACAGACCTCCTCCGAGTCTGCCAGTGCCAAATAACGGGAACACACATAATTTTATATTTTGGTGTCACCCCTTGCGATGGTGTCACCCGGTGATATCCGCACACCCGTAGTGACGCCTCTGAGAAAGACTAATAAAACTGGATGAGTCTGTTGTATCCAACGCCTCAGTGAGATTTGTAGTTAATCCTTGAGTGTTTCGTCTGCCCATCTTCTTATCGAGTGTTTCGTCTGCCCATCTTCTTATCGCGGTGTTGAGGAAGCGGTCGTCAGATATTTAGTTAGTCTTTGAGTGTTTCGTCTGACCATACCATCACCTTATTTCGGTTTTGAGGAAGCGGTCGTCAGATATTCTAAAATCATGTCCCTCCTGGCGACCCACCTGCAATGTTCCCTTTAAGCTGCGTGACTTCGCGGGCGCGCAGATATCTGACCGACGCCGCGCAGTAGTTTAGAATCACTGTTTCACCGCGCATCAAATTTTGTAAAATATTTCACAAAAATGGTTGCTGTGTTACTATGCATTCCAGTTTTTTTTACTTAGCACACGGACCAACGAACCTTAGAGGGAAGATTGCCCACATGAGTGATAATCGGAGACCCAGCCACTTGATGGTGACCATTTGAGAGTTTGCCACAGGTCTTGCATTCGCTCTTATTAAAGTACTTAAAACTTTTTAACGCGAGTGTTGGGGCACTAAGAGACATGTCATCAGTTTATTTTAGGGAAAATAGTTGATTGCCAAGTAGTCGTTCTTTCATAACGATGATACCGTTACAGGGAGATCATTGCCCTTACATCTCAGGCGATGACGTCATTTAAGCTATTTAAAGACCATCTCAACAAAATTAAACTCCACTCAGTCGGCATCAGTGTCATATCTCGACGTCTACTTAAAATTTAAAAAAAAACCAAGAGGGATTTTGAAAAGAAATAAGAATAAAGAGCTAAACCCATATCATGATCAATCAAATTTTGCACGCAATCCAATTGATGAAAGTAGCCGGGTCTCACGTTCATTGTGACTTGAATGATTTATTGGCCTTCGTTGGTATCCTGATAGATTGCTGACATTTCTTGTGGGGGATGATAGAGGAGGATTGTTGGGGGAATGTGGGTACTTTTGGGGATGGTGTTGCTGTGGGGGATGATAGAGGAGGATTGTTGGGGGAATTTGGGTACTTTTGGGGATGGTGTTGCTGTGGGGGATGATAGAGGATTGTTGGGGGAATTTGGGTACTTTTGGGGATGGTGTTGCTATGGGGGATGATAGAGGAGAATTGATGGGGGAATGTGGGTACTTTTGGGGATGGTGTTGCTGTGGGGGATGATAGAGGAGGATTGTTGGGGGAATTTGGGTACTTTTGGGGATGGTGTTGCTGTGGGGGATGATAGAGGAGAATTGTTGGGTGAATTTGGGTACTTTTGGGGATGGTGTTGCTGTGGGGGATGATAGAGGAGGATTGTTGGGGGAATTTAGGTACTTTTGGGGATGGTGTTGCTATGGGGGATGATAGAGGAGAATTGATGGGGGAATGTGGGTACTTTTGGGGATGGTGTTGCTGTGGGGGATGATAGAGGAGGATTGTTGGGGGAATTTGGGTACTTTTGGGGATGGTGTTGCTGTGGGGGATGATAGAGGAGGATTGTTGGGGGAATGTGGGTACTTTTGGGGATGGTGTTGCTATGGGCGATGATAGAGGAGGATTGTTGGGGGAATGTGGGTACTTTTGGGGATGGTGTTGCTGTGGGGGATGATAGAGGAGGATTGTTGGGGGAATGTGGGTACTTTTGGGGATGGTGTTGCTATGGGGGATGATAGAGGAGGATTGTTGGGGGAATGTGGGTACTTTTGGGGATGGTGTTGCTATGGGGGATGATAGAGGAGGATTGTTGGGGGAATGTGGGTACTTTTGGGGATGGTGTTGCTGTGGGGTATGATAGAGGAGGATTGTTGGGGGAATGTGGGTACTTTTGGGGATGGTGTTGCTGTGGGGGATGATAGAGGAGGATTGTTGGGGGGATTTTGGTACTTTTGGGGATGGTGTTGCTATGTGGGATGATAGAGGAGGATTGTTGGGGGAATGTGGGTACTTTTGGGGAGGGTGTTGCTATGGGGGATGATAGAGGAGGATTGTTTGGGGAATGTGGGTACTTTTGGGGATGGTGTTGCTGTGGGGGATGATAGAGGAGGATTGTTGGGTGAATTTGGGTACTTTTGGGGATGGTGTTGCTGTGGGGGATGATAGAGGAGGATTGTTGGGTGAATTTGGGTACTTTTGGGGATGGTGTTGCTGTGGGGGATGATAGAGGAGGATTGTTGGGGGAATTTGGGTACTTTTGGAGATGGTGTTGCTGTGGGGGATGATAGAGGAGGATTGTTGGGGGAATTTGGGTACTTTTGGGGATAGTGTTGCTGTGGGGGATGATAGAGGAGGATTGTTGGGGGAATTTGGGTACTTTTGGGGATGGTGTTGCTGTGGGGGATGATAGAGGAGGATTGTTGGGGGAATGTGGGTACTTTTGGGGATGGTGTTGCTGTGGGGGATGATAGAGGAGGATTGTTGGGGGAATGTGGGTACTTTTGGGGATGGTGTTGCTATGGGGGATGATAGAGGAGGATTGTTGGGGGGAATGTGGGTACTTTTGGGGATGGTGTTGCTGTGGGGTATGATAGAGGAGGATTGTTGGGGGAATGTGGGTACTTTTGGGGATGGTGTTGCTGTGGGGGATCATAGAGGAGGATTGTTGGGGGGATTTTGGTACTTTTGGGGATGGTGTTGCTATGGGGGATGATAGAGGAGGATTGTTGGGGGAATGTGGGTACTTTTGGGGAGGGTGTTGCTATGGGGGATGATAGAGGAGGATTGTTTGGGGAATGTGGGTACTTTTGGGGATGGTGTTGCTGTGGGGGATGATAGAGGAGGATTGTTGGGGGAATTTGAGTACTTTTGTGGATGCTGTTGCTATGGGGGATGATAGAGGAGGATTGTTGGGGAATGTGGGTACTTTTGGGGATGGTGTTGCTGTGGGGGATGATAGAGGAGGATTGTTGGGGGAATTTGGGTACTTTTGGGGATGGTGTTGCTGTGGGGGATGATAGAGGAGGATTGTTGGGGGAATTTGGGTACTTTTGGGGATGGTGTTGCTGTGGGGGATGATAGAGGAGGATTGTTGGGGGAATGTGGGTACTTTTGGGGATGGTGTTGCTATGGGGGATGATAGAGGAGGATTGTTGGGGGAATGTGGGTACTTTTGGGGATGGTGTTGCTTTTGGGGATGATAGAGGAGGATTGTTGGGGGAATGTGGGTACTTTTGGGGATGGTGTTGCTATGGGGGATGATAGAGGAGGATTGTTGGGGGAATGTGGGTACTTTTGGGGATGGTGTTGCTATGGGGGATGATAGAGGAGGATTGTTGGGGGAATGTGGGTACTTTTGGGGATGGTGTTGCTGTGGGGGATGATAGAGGAGGATTGTTGGGGGATTTTGGTACTTTTGGGGATGGTGTTGCTATGGGGGATGATAGAGGAGGATTGTTGGGGGAATGTGGGTACTTTTGGGGAGGGTGTTGCTGTGGGGGATGATAGAGGAGGATTGTTGAGGGAATTTGGGTACTTTTGGGGATGGTGTTGCTATGGGGGATGATAAAGGAGGATTGTTGGGGGAATGTGGGTACTTTTGGGGATGGTGTGGCTGTGGGGGATGATAGAGGAGGATTGTTGGGGGAATGTGGGTACTTTTGGGGATGGTGTTGCTATGGGGGATGATAAAGGAGGATTGTTGGGGGAATGTGGGTACTTTTGGGGATGGTGTGGCTGTGGGGGATGATAGAGGAGGATTGTTGGGGGAATGTGGGTACTTTTGGGGATGGTGTTGCTATGGGGGATGATAGAGGAGGATTGTTGGGGGAATGTGGGTACTTTTGGGGATGGTGTTGCTGTGGGGGATGATAGAGGAGGATTGTTGGGGAATTTGGGTACTTTTGGGGATGGTGTTGCTGTGGGGGATGATAGAGGAGGATTGTTGGGGGAATTTTGGTACTTTTGGGGATGGTGTTGCTATGGGGGATGATAGAGGAGGATTGTTGGGGGAATGTGGGTACTTTTGGGGAGGGTGTTGCTGTGGGGGATGATAGAGGAGGATTGTTGGGGGAATTTGGGTACTTTTGGGGATGGTGTTGCTATGGGGGATGATAGAGGAGAATTTTTGGGGAATGTGGGTACTTTTGGGGATGGTGTTGCTGTGGGGGGTGATAGAGGAGGATTGTTGGGTGAATGTGGGTACTTTTGAGGATGGTGTTGCTGTGGGGGATGATAGAGGAGGATTGTTGGGGGAATGTGGGTACTTTTGGGGATGGTGTTGCTGTGGGGGATGATAGAAGAGGATTGTTGGGTGAATGTGGGTACTTTTGAGGATGGTGTTGCTGTGGGGGATGATAGAGGAGGATTGTTGGGGGAATGTGGGTACTTTTGGGGATGGTGTTGCTGTGGGGGATGATAGAGGAGGATTGATGGGGGAATTTGGGTACTTTTGGGGATGGTGTTGGAGGGTGTTTGGGGATTTTACCCATTTTGGTAATGTTTTAGTGTGCAGTTGTGGAATAAATTGATACTCGCTCGTTTACTGGAAGGTATATATTTCAATGCCCTGCAGTATAGTAACAGTAACATAAACACATTTTAATGGTCAAGACAATGTTTGAATAAAATGAACATCGAGAAGATTGGGTTTTATTTAGATGTGTTGTTGTATTACAGTGGGATGTTATTGGTTGAAACATGTTATTGGTTGCAACATGTTATTGGTTGAAACATGTTATTGGTTGAAACATGTTATTGGTTGCAACATGTTATTGGTTGAAACATGTTATTGGTTGAAACATGTTATTGGTTGAAACATATTATTGGTTGAAACATGTTATTGGTTGAAACATATTATTGGTTGAAGCATGTTATTGGTTGAAACATGTTATTGGTTGAAGCATGTTATTGGTTGAAACATGTTATTGGTTGAAACATGTTATTGGTTGAAACATATTATTGGTTGAAACATGTTATTGGTTGAAACATATTATTGGTTGAAACATGTTATTGGTTGAAACATATTATTGGTTGAAGCATGTTATTGGTTGAAACATGTTATTGGTTGAAGCATCTTATTGGTTGAAGCTACTTATTGGTTGAAGCATCTTATTGGTTGAAACATGTTATTGGTTGAAGCATGTTATTGGGTGAAACATGTTATTAGTTGAAACATGTTATTGGTTGAAGCATGTTATTGGTTGAAACATGTTATTGGTTGAAACATGTTATTGGTTGAAACATGTTATTGGTTGAAGCATGTTATTGGTTGAAACATGTTATTGGTTGAAACATGTTATTGGTTGAAGCATGTTATTGGTTGAAGCTTGTTATTGGTTGAAGGATGTTATTGGTTGAAGCATGTTATTGGTTGAAACATGTTATTGGTTGAAACATGTTATTCGTTGAAGCATGTTATCCCCGAAAGGTGCAATATTGGTTTTGAGATTCAGTTTGTAACTAAAACTGAGATAATTTGTACAATATGAAACCCTGTATACGTCATCAACTTGGTGTAACGGATTGGAATATCAAGTTTATCTTTATTTTTATATGCTCTATAGATGAAAGGCATATGGGGAAAATGGTTAAGAATCAAGAACCGCTGGTCTACGAATTATGTCTCTAGTAGTTCATGTTTGTAGTATAATCTATGGTAAACCGGTGGTCTATGAACTGTGTCTCTAATAGTTCACGTTGTATTATATTTTCTGGTAAACCGGTGGTCTATTAGTTCACTGTGTGTCTACTAGTTCACGTTTGTAGTATGATTAATCTCATTAATTGATTGCGATCTTACATTTTCCTGGAAAATGACTTGATAACATAGCGGGAAGGGTCGGGTACGTTTAGAAATCTGTATATTGTTGTGTCTATAACCATTCAGTCCAAATGATAAGGGTTTTTTTTAGACAATGACCCTGTTATTGGTGGGACAATTGAAGATTAAACAGAGAGCTAAGGCTTGTGTAAGAATGCTGTAGTCACATAAGCTCTCGTCCTGTCCTGTGCTACCTTGAGGGCGCTGAGTTGTGAAGGGGACTCGTTACAAGGGAACCTTAGTCCCTATATTCCCGTCGCGGAAATCAAGTGTCCTTCTGGACAGGCTCAATGATACGTAGTCTAGCAATCACCACAAAACAGCGACCCAACACTTGGTCAGTAGCTACTTAAATAACAATACTCCCCCCGCCCCCAAACAATGGGGGCTTGAAGGGTTGATAAAGTACTTGATTGAAACGTGCTTTCAACTAGCGTGCTTTGATAAGAATCCAAAGCAATGCTAACTACCCCCTACGCACGCGTCACTGCACACTTTTTTGACGCCCCTGAAATATGTCGATGTTTTATATCCCACTCCCCTTCTCCCTATCGTTCAGTACAGATTTATAAATGCAATAATCCGTAAAAGCTCACCATGAAACTATTTTAAACAAATAATACAAGACACTGGGATCAGACATACAAGCCATAGACACGTGGGTCAGACATACAAGCAACAGACACTGGGATCAGACATACAAGCCATAGACACGTGGTTCAGACATACAAGCCACAGACACTGGGATCAGACATACAAGCCACAGACACTGGGATCAGACATACAAGCCACAGACACTGGGATCAGACATACAAGCAACAGACACTGGGATCAGACATACAAGCAACAGACACTGGGATCAGACATACAAGCCATAGACACGTGGGTCAGACATACAAGCCACAGACACTGGGATCAGACATACAAGCAACAGACACTGGGATCAGACATACAAGCCACAGACACTGGGATCAGACATACAAGCCACAGACACTGGGATCAGACATACAAGCCACAGACACTGGGATCAGACATACAAGCAACAGACACTGGGATCAGACATACAAGCAACAGACACTGGGATCAGACATACAAGCCATAGACACGTGGGTCAGACATACAAGCCACAGACACTGGGATCAGACATACAAGCAACAGACACTGGGATCAGACATACAAGCCACAGACACTGGGATCAGACATACAAGCCACAGACACTGGGATCAGACATACAAGCAACAGACACTGGGATCAGACATACAAGCAACAGACACTATGATCAGACATACAAGCAACAGACACTGGGATCAGACATACAAGCCACAGACACTGGGATCAGACATACAAGCCATAGACACGTGGGTCAGACATACAAGCCACAGACACATGGGTCAGACATACAAGCCACAGGCACTGGGATCAGACATGCAAGCCACCGACACGCGGGGGTCAGACATACAAGCCACAGACACTGGGATCAGACATACAAGCAACATCACTGGGGTCAGACATGCAAGCCACCGACACGCGGGGGTCAGACATACAAGCCACCGACACAGATATCAGACATGTTGTTGGGATAATCTCATCTTTGTTGTTTGTTGTTGTTGCCAGGGAATCGTCCACTTGTGTGCCTGTCAGGACTGAGCCCCAATTTCTTATCATACAGTAGGGGAAGTCAGGTACACACTCATTGAAAGGCATTCTCAGTGTTCCGTACAGAGATTCATGGATGTAACTGTAACAGTTTATTGTAAGATATTCTCACTGTTCCGTACAGAGATTCATGGATGTAACTAGTAACTGTAACAATTTATTGAGTCGGAACTAAGGAACCTTTTCTCAGCTATTTGCTTTCCATGGTCATATAACTGCCACGCATTACTAAACTTATCTTTCTTACATTTCGTGAATTGATATTGGATAAAAATAGACACTACCCTAAAACAATGAAGTACATTTGTATTCGTTATTTTGTTATAACTTATTTTTTAGATCAATTTATTCCCATTGTGTTTATATTCTATTGCTAGTATATCTTGAGTTATTCTATGGTTGGATGTGTCTCGTGTTATTTTGTGGTTGGATTTATCCACTCTGTATTCCCACAGTTGTTGTTGTGTCTGCTTGAGTACCTAAAAAACTTTGGATCGATTTTTAACCCACTTCTCCGTATACTAGCGAGCTGAAATTTTGCAGGCAGACTCGTGCCGATGATAAAAATGATGTATAAAAATTGCAGATCGATCGAATGTACTGTAATTAAATTAATGAATTTTTACATTATCTTTTTAAATCCTTTATATTAACTCGTGGTGTCTGTTTGAACCCTTGATTGCTTGCTTGTCGGTCGCCAAAACTTTGGATCGATTTTTAACCCACTTCCTCTTAAGCTAGCGAGCTGAAATTTAGCAGGCAGTTTCGTGGCGATGATAAAAACTATGTATCAAAATTTGAGATCGATCGCATGTACTGTAATTAAATTATTAAATTTTTAGATTATTTTATTTCTTTCTATGTATCATGTTATTAAATCCTTTATATTAACTCGTGGTGTCTGCGGCGGACCTTGCTTGCTTGCTTGCTTGTCGCCAAAACTTTTGATCGATTTTTAACCCACTTGCTCGCAAGATAGCGAGCTGAAATTTTGCAGGCAGTTTCGTACCGATGATAAAAACAATGTATCAAAATTTCAGATCGATCGCATGTACCGTAATTAAATTATTCATTTTTTAGATTATTTTATTTATTGCTATGTATCATGCTATTTTTTGAGATAGAGCGTCGCGGTGCGTATTATATTGAACAACCTTTCTGTCGCGCAATAAGGTGCGTATTTTATTGACAACTCTTTTTATAAACATATTCCTGATCGGTGCGCATTATATTAAACACGTTTTACGACACAACTGCAATTTTGTATTTCTGGATTGTCTGGCGCTGCGTATTATAATGAACATTCTTTTAATTACTTCTCGTACATAAAGGATTTATAGTCAAAAACTTGGTTTTTTACGGGTTGTTTTTATTTTTTGAGATCGAGTGTCGCGGTGCGTATTATATTAAACAACCTTTCTGTCGCGCAATAAGGTGCGTATTTTATTCACAACACTTTTTATAAACATATTTCTGATCGGTGCGCATTATATTAAACATGTTTTACGACACAACTGCAATTTTGTATTTTTGGATGGTCTTGCGCTGCGTATTATAATGAACATTCTTTTAGTTACGTGTAGTACATAAAGGATTTATAGTGAAAAACTTGTTTTTTACGTTTTAAAAAAAAATATTTTATCTCTATGTAACATGTTAATTTTGTGCTAGAGTGTCGTGGTGCGTATTATATTGAACATCCTTTCCTCTCGCGCGGTAAGGTGCGTATATTGAAGATACTTTAAAAAAAATATATATTCCCGATCGGTGCGCATTATATTAAACATGTTTTACGAGACAACTAAAATTTGTGTTTTTTTTTGGTTGTATTTTCTTGAGCTGCCTATTATAATGAACATTCTTTTATTTATGTTTCGTACATAAAGGATTTATAGTCAAAAACTTGGGTTTTTTTACGTTTTAAAAAAAATTATTTTTTTTATTGGCCCCACTGTGTTAATCTTTGAAAGGATTTGACCCATTGGGTTATTCTTTGGTCGGATTTACCCCACTGTGTTATTGTTTGGTCGGATTTACCCCACTGTGTTATTCTTTGGTTTGATTTACCCCACTGTGTTATTCTTTGGTTTTATTTACCCCACTGTATTATTCTTTGTTTTGATTTACCCAGCTGTATTATTCTTTGGTTTTGATTTACCCCACTGTATTATTCTTTGTTTTGATTTACCCCACTGTATTATTCTTTGGTTTGATTTACCCCAGCTGTATTATTCTTTGGTTTGATTTACCCCGCTGTATTATCCTTTGGTTTCCCACAGTGTACCCGGCTCTTGACCTACAATTGAATTTGTCAATAATTGCTGCTGGCATGCCGTTTAATACTCATTAAATAAATCATCGACTTAGTGGATCAGTCTACTGTCTGTCATGTTAGTTGAAAGCTTGTCAACTTTATCCGCATTGTAATAGTTGAATAAAAAGCTGATCATTTCAATGGTGTTGTATTACCTGTCGCGATGTTCGTTTGAAGTCTCATCCTTTAAAAGGCTTCGTATTCGTCGACACGTATTGCAGTCACTAGGAGGAAAGAAGCCAAAAGCTAATTGTTGACGTTTTCAATTCTTACATATACAATTTCGTGCCGTGTTGTTGACTTGTTAAGTGCAGATACACAATACAGTATTAAATACAGAAACAAATGTGTAGCTAGTAGTTAGGGCTCACACTTTGATTGTCGACAAAATTAAGCTCTAATCATATTTAGGAATATTCTCACGAACTAAAAGGCGATGTGACTTTGGCGTTGACTGTCATAAACTCTTGATGTGACTTTGGGTCGACCGACCTAAACCATTGCTGGAGTGCTAGTACATGACCTGTGGTTCACGTTTTGTCTAGAGAGTCCAGACTAGGTTACATATGATCTAATTGTGGCCACTTCATGACAGTCAGCTTTTGTTTGTTTTACCTTTCTTTCAGCCAGCTCTTACTTCTTGCTGTCAATTGTTGTTAATTAGTTGTCCAAGTCTTCTGTTGTCACATGCTGTCAGTCTGCTGTTGTCACATGCTGTCAGTCTGCTGTTGTCACATGCTGTCAGTCTGCTGTTGTAACATGCTGTCAGTCTGCTGTTGTAACATGCTGTCAGTCTGCTGTTGTAACATGCTGTCAGTCTGCTGTTGTAACATGCTGTCAGTCTGCTGTTGTAACATGCTGTCAGTCTGCTGTTGTAACATGCTGTCAGTCTGCTGTTGTAACAAGATGTCAGTCTGCTGTTGTAACATGCTGTCAGTCTGCTGTTGTAACAAGATGTCAGTCTTCTGTTGTCACATGCTGTCAATCTGCTGTTGTAACATGATGTCAGTCTGCTGTTGTAACATGCTGTCAGTCTGCTGTTGTAACAAGATGTCAGTCTGCTGTTGTAACATGCTGTCAGTCTGCTGCTGTAACACGCAGTCAGTCTTCTGCTGTAACATACTGTCAGTCTGCTGTTGTAACAAGCTGTCAGTCTGCTGTTGTAGCAAGATGTCAGTCTGCTGTTGTGACAAGATGTCAGTCTGCTGTTATAACATGCTGTCAGTCTGCTGCTGTAACACGCTGTCAGTCTGCTGTTGTAACATACTGTCAGTCTGCTGTTGTAACATGCTGTAAGTCTACTGTTGTAACAGGCTGTCAGTCTGCTGCTGTAACACGCAGTCAGTCTTCTGCTGTAACATACTGTCTGTCTGCTATTGTGACAAGCTGTCAGTCTGCTGTTGTAGCAAGATGTCAGTCTGCTGTTGTGACAAGATGTCAGTATGCTGTTGTAACATACTGTCAGTCTGCTGTTGTAACATGCTGTCAGTCTGCTGTTGTAACATGCTGTCAGTCTGCTGCTGTAACACGCTGTCAGTCTGCTGTTGTAACATACTGTCAGTCTGCTGTTGTAACATGCTGTCAGTCTGCTGTTGTACAAGCTGTCAGTCTGCTGCTGTAACACGCTGCCAGTCTTCTGTCTGTAACATGCTGTCAGTCTGCTGTTGTAACATGCTGTCAGTCTGCTGTTGTAACACGCTGTCAGTCTGCTGTTGTAACACGCTGTTAGTCTGCTGTTGTAACAAGATGTTAGTCTGTTGTTGTAACATGATGTCAGTCTGCTACTGTAACACGCTGTCAGTCTACTGTTGTAACAAGCTGTTAGTCTACTGTTGTAACAAGCTGTCAGTCTGCTGTTGTAGCATGCTGTCAGTCTACTGTTGTAACACGCTGTTAGTCTGCTGTTGTAACAAGATGTTAGTCTGTTGTTGTAACATGCTGTCAGTCTGCTGCTGTAACACGCTGCCAGTCTTCTGCTGTAACATACTGTCAGTCTTCTGTTGTAACATGCTGTCAGTCTACTGTTGTAACAAGCTGTTAGTCTACTGTTGTAACAAGCTGTCAGTCTGCTGTTGTAACATGCTGCCAGTCTGCTGTTGTAAAACGCTGTTAGTCTGCTGTTGTAGCAAGATGCCGGTTCACCAGACGTTGCCGTTGTGCCAGGCGGACTACCCACGCCACCCACCTCACCCTACACGACCAGGCCTGGCGTTTTGGCTAATGAACAGGCAGATCTTTGACTTGACCGTATGGTTGGATCATTCCGTAGTGTGTGTGGGTGTGTCGTGGCACAGATAGTGTGTGTGTAGTAGCACAGATAGTGTGTGTGTAGTGGCACAGATAGTGTGTGTGTAGTACCTCATATAGTGTGTGTGAAGTAGCACAGATAGTGTGTGTGTAGTAGCACAGATAGTGTGTGTAGTGCACAGATAGTGTGTGTAGTGGCACAGATAGTGTGTGTCGTGGCACAGATAGTGTGTGTTTAGTGGCACAGATAGTGTGTGTATAGTAGCACAGATAGTGTGTAGTAGCACAGATAGTGTGTGTAGTAGCACAGATAGTGTGTGTGTAGTGGCACAGATAGTGTGTGTGGAGTAGCACAGATAGTGTGTGTGTGTAGTGGCACAGAGTTGATAATTTCCTAGACGTCGAAGTTTGAACTAGTTCAGTCGTAGGTATGATCGATACACTTGAGTGCAGTCATGTGTCAAACTATCGATTGATTTGGAACTCTTCACGACTGCAGGATGTTGACACCGGTCGTCTGCCACTGGACGAGATTTTGTCAAAGTTTGTTCAGTGCTATTTCTAGGTCATCGTATCCACTACTGTTCAGTCACTTTCAGTTGCTGCGTAAATATTTCTCGCTGGGATTATAGGTGCTGAGCAGGAGTTGAAATATTGTGTCTGCCATTATTCTATTTGAAATGGAGCGGTGTTTTGGATGTTTTAGCTGTACTAAGATTGAATTTTTAAAATTGTTAATTAGGAACCTGGTAATTACGTTGGGTGCGAGTGTTTAAATTGTCAAATAACTACCAAAAAAAACCCCACTTGAGAGTTTGTTTGTGTGTGTGTGTAATTGTTAATGGAATCGAAGTTATCATAATCTATAATCGATATTACTGTGATCGATCATCGATATTACTGTGATCGATCATCGATATTACTGTGATCGATCATCGATATTACTGTGATCGATCATTGATATTACTGTGATCGATCATCGAAGTTATCATAATCTATCATCCATGTTACTGTAGTTTGTCATATATTATTCTAGTACATCACCTACAGTCTCGTACAACTAACGCCTCTCTAGGCCTTCATCTCCTGTAGTGTTAAAGCGTCGATCAGTGTTGTCACAACTAACGTTGATCAGTGTTGTCACAACTAACTTTGATTAGTATTGTCACAACTAACGTTGGTCAGTGTTGTCACAACTAACGTTGGTCAGTGTTGTCACAACTAACGTTGATTAGTGTTGTCACAAATAACGTTGATTAGTGTTGTCACAACTAACGTTGGTCAGTGTTGTCACAACTAACGTTGGTCAGTGTTGTCACAACTAACGTTGGTCAGTGTTGTCACAACTAACGTTGGTCAGTGTTGTCACAACTAACGTTGATTAGTGTTGTCACAACTAACGTTGATTAGTGTTGTCACAACTAACGTTGATCAGTGTTGTCACAACTAACTTTGATCAGTGTTGTCACAACTAACTTTGATTAGTGTTGTCACAACTAACGTTGATCAGTGTTGTCACAACTAACGTTGATCAGTGTTGTCACAACTAATTTTGATTAGTGTTGTCACAACTAACGTTGATTAGTGTTGTCACAACTAACTTTGATTAGTGTTGTCACAACTAACGTTGGTCAGTGTTGTCACAACTAACGTTGATTAGTGTTGTCACAACTAACGTTGATTAGTGTTGTCACAACTAACGTTGGTCAGTGTTGTCACAACTAACGTTGGTCAGTGTTGTCACAACTAACTTTGATTAGTGTTGTCACAACTAACGTTGATCAGTGTTGTCACAACTAACGTTGGTCAGTGTTGTCACAACTAACGTTGGTCAGTGTTGTCACAACTAACGTTGGTCAGTGTTGTCACAACTAACTTTGATTAGTGTTGTCACAACTAACGTTGATCAGTGTTGTCACAACTAACGTTGGTCAGTGTTGTCACAACTAACTTTGATTAGTGTTGTCACAACTAACGTTGATCAGTGTTGTCACAACTAACGTTGGTCAGTGTTGTCACAACTAACGTTGGTCAGTGTTGTCACAACTAACGTTTGATTAGTGTTGTCACAACTAACGTTGGTCAGTGTTGTCACAACTAACTTTGATTAGTGTTGTCACAACTAACGTTGATTAGTGTTGTCACAACTAACGTTGGTCAGTGTTGTCACAACTAACGTTGATTAGTGTTGTCACAACTAACGTTGATTAGTGTTGTCACAACTAACGTTGGTCAGTGTTGTCACAACTAACGTTGATTAGTGTTGTCACAACTAACGTTGATTAGTGTTGTCACAACTAACGTTGGTCAGTGTTGTCACAACTAACGTTGATTAGTGTTGTCACAACTAACGTTGATTAGAGTTGTCACAACTAACGTTGGTCAGTGTTGTCACAACTAACGTTGGTCAGTGTTGTCACAACTAACTTTGATTAGTGTTGTCACAACTAACGTTGATCAGTGTTGTCACAACTAACGTTGGTCAGTGTTGTCACAACTAACTTTGATTAGTGTTGTCACAACTAACGTTGGTCAGTGTTGTCACAACTAACGTTGATTAGTGTTGTCACAACTAACGTTGATTAGTGTTGTCACAACTAACGTTGGTCAGTGTTGTCACAACTAACGTTGGTCAGTTTTGTCACAACTAACTTTGATTAGTGTTGTCACAACTAACGTTGGTCAGTGTTGTCACAACTAACGTTGGTCAGTGTTGTCACAACTAACTTTGATTAGTGTTGTCACAACTAACGTTGGTCAGTGTTGTCACAACTAACGTTGGTCAGTGTTGTCACAACTAACTTTGATTAGTGTTGTCACAACTAACTTTGATTAGTGTTGTCACAACTAACTTTGATTAGTGTTGTCACAACTAACGTTGGTCAGTGTTGTCACAACTAACTTTGATTAGTGTTGTCACAACCAACGTTGATCAGTGTTGTCACAACTAACTTTGATTAGTGTTGTCACAACTAACGTTGGTCAGTGTTGTCACAACTAACGTTGATTAGTGTTGTCACAACTAACGTTGATTAGTGTTGTCACAACTAACTTTGATCAGTGTTGTCACAACTAACGTTGATCAGTGTTGTCACAACTAACGTTGATTAGTGTTGTCACAACTAACGTTGATTAGTGTTGTCACAACTAACTTTGATTAGTGTTGTCACAACTAACTTTGATTAGTGTTGTCACAACTAACGTTGGTCAGTGTTGTCACAACTAACTTTGATTAGTGTTGTCACAACTAACTTTGATTAGTGTTGTCACAACTAACGTTGGTCAGTGTTGTCACAACTAACTTTGATTAGTGTTGTCACAACTAACGTTGGTCAGTGTTGTCACAACTAACGTTGATTAGTGTTGTCACAACTAACGTTGATTAGTGTTGTCACAACTAACTTTGATCAGTGTTGTCACAACCAACGTTGGTCAGTGTTGTCACAACTAACTTTGATTAGTGTTGTCACAACTAACGTTGGTCAGTGTTGTCACAACTAACGTTGATTAGTGTTGTCACAACTAACGTTGATTAGTGTTGTCACAACTAACTTTGATCAGTGTTGTCACAACCAACGTTGGTCAGTGTTGTCACAACTAACTTTGATTAGTGTTGTCACAACCAACGTTGGTCAGTGTTGTCACAACTAACTTTGATTAGTGTTGTCACAACTAACGTTGGTCAGTGTTGTCACAACTAACGTTGATCAGTGTTGTCACAACTAACGTTGATCAGTGTTGTCACAACTAACGCCCCTCTAGGCCTGTATTTCCTTCTGTGTTAAAGCGTTGATCAGTTTTTCCACGTCATGCTGTTGACACCCCCCACCCATCACTCTGCGCACGCGCCACCCTCCCCCCTCCCCCATGTGGGTGAGAGACCAATGGGACGGATCTCTCAAACAGAACGTAGAGTTGTTTCTGTTATATTGACGGTTTCACATTAAAAATAACCACAGGATTAACAGGATGTGATTTCCATTGTAAAATATTGTATGTGGAACTAAGTAGATTATTATCGTTATGTACATAAAGTGACATAAGCCTTGCAGACTAAACTCTGTACTAAATGACTGTCATGTTTACTATGTGGATACCTCTCATAAAAGCACTTTATAACCTTTTGAAAAGTTTGCCTGCGTAGAATTCGATGTTATAAACATTCGATGTTTGAAATGTAAATAAATAATTTCATTGTATCATTAGTTTAACAGTTAAAAAGTTGATACTCAAAATTAGAAGAAAGAAGATTCTTTACAGAAATTTATCCAATATACAATGTATTATAATAGACTATAAAATACCGGTTTTATGTTTTGAGGCACAGGTTTTAGTGAGACTGTTTTCGTACATCTGTTAAAACCTTTTTAAAAAAAACTGTTCACTATAAAATCTATTTACCGGTACATAAACTTTTCATTTTTGTTGATTTTCAACGGATCGCAGTTTAACGATTTCCTGAGCAGCAAATTTTCCTTTAAAAACATAATCTTAAAAAATTCAATATGGCTTGGTTGATAAATTCATAATGTATTTGCTAGCAAGTTGTCATAATGTATGTGCTAGCAAGTTGTCATAATGTATGTGCTAGCAAGTTGTCATAATGTATGTGCTAGCAATTTGAAAATTACATGAACAGACGCTTACATGAACAGACTGTTACATGAACAGACGCTTACAACTTACATGAACTGACGCTTACATGAACAGACTGTTACATGAAGAGACGCTTACATGAACAGACTGTAACATGAACAGACGCTTACACTTACATGAACTGACGTTACATGAACAGACTGTTACATGAACAGACTGTTACATGAACAGACTGTTACATGAACAGACACTTACATGAACAGACGCTTACATGAACAGACGCTTACATGAACAGACGATTACATGAACAGACGCTTACATGAACAGACTGTTACATGAACAGAGGCTTACATGACTAGACGCTTACATTTCATGATTGTCCCCGAACCGGCCAGGAGACGACAGGCCATCAGTTATTTTGATATATCGATCCCAGGCTTGGGCATACATCGATCTGGAGGCTGGCAAACAATCGGAACCGATCAAGTGTAAATAACATGCGGGGTATCAAATACAACTGAGAGGCGAACATTTTATGGCGTATTAAATAACACGCCCTTACGTGGACAATTGATGGGGCATCTAATACAAACCTAGTGGCAGAGATTTGTTGTATCTAATACAAACCTAGTGGCAGAGATTTGTTGTATCAAATACAAACCTAGTGGCAGAGATTTGTTGTATCTATTACAAACCTAGTGGCAGAGATTTGTTGTATCTAATACACACCTAGTGGCAGAGATTTGTTGTATCAAATACAAACCTAGTGGCAGAGATTTGTTGTATCTAATACAAACCTAGTGGCAGAGATTTGTTGTATCAAATACAAACCTAGTGACAGAGATTTGTTGTATCTAATACAAACCTAGTGGCAGAGATTTGTTGTATCAAATACAAACCTAGTGGCAGAGATTTGTTGTATCTAATACAAACCTAGTTGCAGCGATTTGTTGTATCTAATACAAACCTAGTGGCAGAGATTTGTTGTATCTATTACAAACCTAGTGGCAGAGATTTGTTGTATCTAATACAAACCTAGTGGCAGAGATTTGTTGTATCAAATACAAACCTAGTGGAAGAGATTTGTTGTATCTAATACAAACCTAGTGGCAGCGATTTGTTGTATCTAATACAAACCTAGTGGCAGAGATTTGTTGTATCTAATACAAACCTAGTGGCAGAGATTTGTTGTATCTAATACAAACCTATTGGCAGAGATTTGTTGTATCAAATACAAACCTAGTGACAGAGATTTGTTGTATCTAATACAAAACTAGTGGCAGAGATTTGTTGTATCTAATACAAACCTAGTGGCAGAGATTTGTTGTATCCAATGCAAACCTAGTGGCAGAGATTTGTTGTATCAAATACAAACCTAGTGACAGAGATTTGTTGTATCTAATACAAACCTAGTGGCAGAGATTTGTTGTATCTAATACAAACCTAGTGGCAGAGATTTGTTGTATCTAATACAAACCTAGTGACAGAGATTTGTTGTATCCAATACAAACCTAGTGGCAGAGATTTGTTGTATCAAATACAAACCTAGTGGTAGCGATTTGTTGTATCAAATACAAACCTAGTGGCAGAGATTTGTTGTATCAAATACAAACCTAGTGGCAGCGATTTGTTGTATCAAATACAAAACTAGTGGCAGAGATTTGTTGTATCTAATACAAACCTAGTGACAGCGATTTGTTGTATCAAATACAAACCGAGTGGTAGCGATTTGTTGTATCTAATACAAACCTAGTGGCAGAGATTTGTTTTATCTAATACAAACCTAGTGGCAGAGATTAGTTGTATCAAATACAAACCTAGTGGCAGAGATTTGTTGTATCTTATACAAACCTAGTGGCAGAGATTTGTTGTATCAAATACAAACCTAGTGGCAGACATTTGTTGTATCAAATACAAACCTAGTGGCAGCGATTTGTTGTATCTAATACGAACCTAGTGGCAGAGATTTGTTGTATCAAATACAAACCTAGTGGCAGCGATTTGTTGTATCTAATACAAACCTAGTGGCAGAGATTTGTTGTATCAAATACAAACTTAGTGGCAGCGATTTGTTGTATCTAATACAAACCTAGTGACAGAGATTTGTTGGTGCAGTAGAAAGAAAGACAAATATAACCCAGAGACAGGCATTTGATGATCATTTATTTTAATATAGAGCCGACATTTTATGAAAGTTTTTAGTGCTAGAAAGACATTGGGTAAGAACTTTGTTGTAAGAAAGACATTTGTTTAATACTATTAAAGAGTTTTTTCGTTTACTTGTCCTTATAGCATTTTAAATATTTATTTTCCAATTTTCTAAACTGTTAACATAATAACGGAGTGTGTGCTGGCCATTCCATCTATGTGAGGTAAAGAATGACCGAGAAATACCTCATTAAAGATGTCACCCATGTCTTGTTCATTCACGCGTGACAGTTAATTTCAAGATATTTTAAATTTTCCCGTTGTGTTTTCAACAATTTATCTCAATCAAAAGTGTTTGCCAAGGATTACTGTGATTGACATCAATCATCAACAATTTATCTCAATCATTAGTGTTTGCCAAGGATTACTGTGATTGACATCAATCATTGCTTTTTGAACGTAACTTTTGGCCACTCAACAGAAGTTTACAATCCCCTGTTTTCTTGATGTTAATTGTTTTTTTTTATTTAAAAAATGGTTTCCAGTTATTTTTTTATGACTAGATTTTTTAAAAATAGAGTTCTCCGCCAGAAATCAAATTATTCTGTCCCTTTCTAATTGTTCAGCATTTCCTTTATTTAATTGAGTTGTTCCGTTGGTTGTAGCATAACATCTAAGTCTGTTGACATTGTACATATGTTGACCTTGTACATCTGTTGACATTGTACATCTGTTGACATTGTACATCTGTTGACATTGGTCATCTGTTGACATTGTACATCTGCTGGCATTGTACATCTGTTGGCATTGTACATCTGTTGACATTGTACATCTGTTGGCATTGTACATCTGTTGGCATTGTACATCTGTTGACATTGTACATGTGTTGACATTCTACATCTGTTGGCATTGTACATCTGTTGGCATTGTACATCTGTTGACATGGTACATCTGTTGACATTCTACATCTATTGGCATTGTACATCTGTTGACATTGTACATCTGTTGGCATTGTACATCTGTTGACATTGTACATCTATTGACATTGTACATCCGTTGACATTGTACATCTGTTGACATTCTACATCTGTTGGCATTGTACATCTGTTGACATTGCACATCGTTAAAATTAACAGTACTGATTTCAGAGCCCCCTAAATGATATTCTAACTTTTAGAGCAATAGTTGCTTCAAACTCCTGTAAAATTAAACTTTTATCAAGAATTTCAAGGATATAGCGGAACAATTTATTGTTGGCTGCACATGGCCTATAACAACTGGCTGCACATGGCCTATAACAACTGGCTGCACATGGCCTATAACAACTGGCTGCACATGGCCTATAACAACTGGCTGCACATGGCCTATAACAACTGGCTGCACACAGTGGCGTAGCGAGGGGGGTGCAGGGGGGGACATATGTCCCCGGGCGCCACGTTAGGGGGCGCCAAAATGAGTATTAAAACTCATTATTTAATTGTGTTTTGATGTAAACTAATGTATCCCAAACACGTTTGCAAGATTGAATTTTGGAGCTCCGAAAATATATTCATTACAAATCAGTTGGCAAGCATGATTTTGGCGCCCCCATTGAGCGTTAAGGGGCGCCATTCTACTCATAAATAAATGACACATCCGCAATGTAGGATTGCTGATGGCGATTTTTAAAAAAAACTGGGAGAGACTGGGAGTGAGAGTAGGGGAGCAGTAAGAGACAAAGGCGATTCTATTAATAGAACAGACAGAGAAGACACTAAAAGCAACCAAAATGACCAAGACAAGAAAAAGGAGTGGCTTAAAGCAGTAGTTCTCAACCTGTGGTCCGTGGACCACTAGTTGTCCGCGAATATGCGCCAGGTGGTCCGCGAGCAAAGCATGAAATTTACACACTGTATGATTCATCGAGAAGGACAAACAAGTAAAACAATTAACGCAGACTTAAAATATATTTTTGATCTAGCCTAAATAGTTTTTAAATTTTATCAAGGCTCGTCTAATAAATTCTCGTTTCTTTGCTTTCTTATGTTCGAATATGAATCTTGAACGTTAACAGTTACTGATGTATACTGAAATTCGCTGGTTATTAGACAGTTTGTATTACGTGATGACGTAAGAGGGTTTCTATTAGAAAAAACTCAAAGCTTGTTGATCATTTGAAGCATAGCTTCTGGGTTGCTGTTCTGGCTTACTTGGCTGAAACTTTTGAAGAACTCAATAAACTTAATTCAACTCGGCAAGGAAAGCAGACACATTATATTACTCTCAGTGACAAAGTGTCTGCTCTTACGAAAAAGCTTGATATTTGGAAAAGAAGATTATTTCAAGTTAACTTTGAGATGTTTGATCAATTATACGAAATCACCGAGAAACCAGAAAATTTTGAAATAAATAAACAACTGTTGATAAATTTGATTTCTGGTCATATTCGATCAATGCAGGGCCAATTTTAATTCTAATTTGGTGATTTTAACGTTCAGTGGTTTTTCGTGGGTTTCCAGTCATAATCTCGCACACATTGACTCATCAAATAAAATGACCAATATCGTAATTAAACAAATTCATTGAACTGACTAGCGATTCCACTTTGAATATGTTGCATCAGAAAGTGGGCTTAATGAAATTTTGGAGTACTCCGAACTGTCTCAGATAGCTTTTAAAATACTTTTACCCTTTCCAACTTTGTGAAAGGGGATTTTATGCATTGCTTACAATAAAAACAAAACATCGTTCGTACTAAATAAACTAATATAGCAGTCTTTTTAATACAAACTACTGTTTATGACTTAAAGTTTTTTATAGTTAGCAAGTAGAATTAAATAAGAAGACTATTAAACTAATATAAATGACATTTGTTCTTTACAAAAGAAAGCCATTACAATATTGTTTTTGGATCACCCAAAACGTAGCATAGTAGTATAGTTTTAGTAACTAACATGTATACTACTTATAGCTAGCAATAATCTTCTGTATAGAATGAGCGTGTGCAACAGATAAGATATACACAGTATAATTATATTTAACTTTCCAGCTCGGCAGTAGCACAATTTTTATGAGTGGTCCGTAGCTAAGACACACATTTTTCAAGTGGTCCTTGAATCTCAAAAGTTTGAGAACCACTGGCTTACAGAAGGTCTGTCCTCTCAAGGGATTGTGTGGGTATGTCAAAGCAAGTTGGACTCCTTTTACATGAAACATCAGACACCGCCTCTCTTTCCTGTCTCTCTGTGATCAAACTTGATCAGTATGATCCACTGTTAGAAAAGCACTTACAAGATTCCTGAGAAAATCCAGGTTCAGTATATTATTTATACAGGAAATCCAAAATGAATTTATCCACCTACTTTCATCGACTGTAAGGAATCAGCTGTTGAGTGAAATCAGAAAAAAAAGTACTACGGTATCTTACTTGACTCAACACCCGATCTAAGACACCGGGAACAGCTTTCTCAAGTCATCAGATTTGTGGATGTGGATTTTCAAACTAAAAAAGAAACCATCAAAGAATCATTTTTAGGTTTTATCCAGATGCATTCCAAAGACGCAGCAAGCATTATAAGAGTTATCGTGGAGAAACTAGAATCTAATAACATACCTCTAGCCGACTATCGGTCACAATGTTATGACAATGCTGCTGTAATGACAGGACATATATCCGACCTTCAACACCGAATAAGTGCCAGAAATCAGAGAGCATTGTTCATCAACTGTGATAACTACAGCTTAAACTTACCAAGAGAACACTCAGCTAAACAGGATCCAGTTGTTATCACGTTTTTGGAACAGTTGAAAGTATACATTTTTGTTTTCTCTCGTTCAACAACTCTTTGGGAAGAATTAAAAAGAGTTGTGCCAATCACAATGAAGAGGAAGTCTGAAACACGTTGGAGTGCACGATCAGAAGCTGTTAAAGCAATTTATGAAGGACTAGATTTCAATAGATGAACTGGTAGAGCTGTTGGAAAAATTATCAAAACATACAAATATGACTCCTGACACGAGAAGTGATGCAGAAATTTTGCTTGCTGGCAGGTATATTAAACTTTAAATTCGTAGTTTTGTTAAATTTCTGGAACATCATACTTGGGAAAATTGATCTTGTCAAGAAACGGTTGCAGAATCCTACTGTGAATTTCAAGGAAGCAGCATCTGATCTTGAATCGCTTGAGCAAGAAATGTCAACATTCGTGATAATTTGAGACAGGTTGCGGTAGATAATGGAAAGGAAGATGCACAACTTGGGGAATCGAGGTTGACAGAAGGATTAGACGAGATCGGAGGATGCCTGGAGAATTAACAAGAGATGCAGGACTTTCTGCAGAAGAAGAATTGCACGTGATATGAACAGCTTAATTGATAGACTCCAACAGGAGATAACAATACGGTTTATACGTCTAAAAAATCTAAACAGCAAATGTGGATTTTTACAAGACGTCAAAACTCTTCTTGCTGAGACAAAAGTCGATACACTTCGTTAAAATTGCTTATATTTTGCTAATTTATACGACACTGACGTCAATGGTCACGACTTGTGCACATAAATCAGAGACAGAAAAATGCTTGTCAGTACCCGGACTGAAGTTCTATCGGAAACTCCTTTGGATGTTCTTGGTTTTATTGTTTCATATGGAGATGACGTATTTCCGAGTCAAGCGCATTTCACTTCAAATACTTCTAACAATTGCTGTTTCAACTTAAAGCTGTAAGTGGTCCTTCAGCAAACTGAAGCTTATTTTGTCTTATTTACGTGCTTCAATTGGAAAAGATAGTCCCAGTGTTCTTGCACTCCTCAGCATCGAAAGAGAAAAACTTGAGAATATTAAATTTGACAACGTGATTGACGAGTTTGCGACAATCAAATTAAATCAAGGAGAATCAAGTTTTTGTAGACTATGTCTAATCGTATAATTAGTAGAGTTTTTTTTTCTTCTAATAAATTGTTTACAATCGTATAGAGAACTATTAGTCTGTGTTATATTTCATTAAAATACCAGAAGCTTCGAAAATGAACTATATAAAAAGTTAAATTTCAAATTTTTCTTAGGGGCTCAGTGAGCCCCAAGAATCTTTCGGTCCGACAAGGGGCACCGATTTTGTGTCATGTCCCCGGGCGCACATGACCCTAGCTACGCCACTGGCTGCACATGGCCTATAACAACTGGCTGCACATGGCCAATAACAACTGGCTGCTCAAAACCAATCGAGTTGTGTCCGATGGAATGCGAATTTCTCTGGTATTACCACTCAAGTGAATGAGACTTTATTCCGAAAGCCATAATTCTTCTTTACATTCATTCACATACAATCTGGCCAAAAATGTTCCTCAATCCATCAAGACTGAATTACCCATATCCGACAAGCATTGTTTCAATAATTTGTAACAAAAGCGCTGTAGTGATGTCTCTGTAATGTAACGTAAGGACTGTAGTGACATTGTCATACAAGTATTAGTCCACAGCGTAGTGGAAACAGCATGAGGCTGTACTTTGACTGTAGCACTAAGGTGATGCTGTTGAGTGCCTTTAACGTGACGAAAACAAAGCTACCATTGCTCAATGAGTCACAATCAGACGTGTCTCACTGTGGAAGCCGTCTGACTGAGGCTGTTACACAATCAGACGTGTCTCACTGTGGAAGCCGTCTGACTGAGGCTGTTACACAATCAGACCTGTCTCATTGTGGAAGCCGTCTGACTGAGGCTGTTACACAATCAGACCTGTCTCACTGTGGAAGCCGTCTGACTGAAGCTGTTACACAATCAGACGTGTCTCACTGTGGAAGCCGTCTGACTGAGGCTGTTACACAATCAGACCTGTCTCACTGTGGAAGGCGTCTGACTGAGGCTGTTACACAATCAGACCTGTCTCACTGTGGACGCCGTCTGACTGAGGCTGTTACACAGTCAGGCGTGTAATACTCTCCAGTTTCTATTAGTGACGACGTTCCATTTCGTGTATCACAGGCTTTAAAAAAAATTTTTTACATAAGAAAGGAAAATCTACAGTGTACAGATAAATTTACACAAATGATAGTCTATTATAATCATATTTTAATATAAAGAAATAAATAATTATCTTTAACTTGTTTTCACTGAGTTTACCAAAAAATACAAAAATAATAACATAATGAAAAAAAGTTTCTCCCGACATCCGTAAAATGAGATCGTTGTGTGTAGACAAATGTGAAGATAACATATCAAGTTCTAATGATTTATTTGATGGGCTCTGTTAAACATACCAATACTTGTTCATTGTCATCTCCATCTCCCTTGCCATTGGTCGGTTTGTCTAATTCAGTGCTTCTTAATGTTGTAGTTACGTGCACTGACAGTAGAAAGTTAACGACTGGCCAATTTTGTAGTTACGTGCACTGACAGTAGAAAGTTAACGAATGGCCAATGTTGTAGTTACGTGCACTGACAGTAGAAAGTTAACGACTGGCCAATTTTGTAGTTACGTGCACTGACAGTAGAAAGTTAACGAATGGCCAATGTTATAGTTACGTGCACTGACAGTAGAAAGTTAACGAATGGCCAATGTTGTAGTTACGTGCACTGACAGTAGAAAGTTAACGAATGGCCAATGTTGTAGTTACGTGCACTGACAGTAGAAAGTTAACGAATGGTCAATGTTGTAGTTACGTGCACTGACAGTAGAAAGTTAACGCATGGCTAATGTTGTAGTTACGTGCAATGACAGTAGAAAGTTAACGAATGGCCAATGTTGTAGTTACGTGCACTGACAGTAGAAAGTTAACGAATGGCCAATGTTGTAGTTACGTGCACTGACAGTAGAGAGTTAACGAATGGCCAATGTTGTAGTTACGTGCACTGACAGAAAGTTAACGAATGGCCAATGTTGTGGTTATGTGCACTGACAGTAGAAAGTTAACGAATGGCCAATGTTGTAGTTACGTGCACTGACAGTAGAAAGTTAACGAATGGTCCATGTTGTAGTTACGTGCACTGACAGTAGAAAGTTAACGCATGGCTAATGTTGTAGTTACGTGCACTGACAGTAGAAATTTAACGAATGGCCAATGTTGTAGTTACGTGCACTGACAGTAGAAAGTTAACGAATGGCCAATGTTGTAGTTACGTGCACTGACAGTAGAAAGTTAACGAATGGCAAATTTTGTAGTTACGTGCACTGACAGTAGAAAGTTAACGAATGGCTAATGTTGTAGTTACGTGCACTGACAGTAGAAAGTTAACGAATGGCTAATGTTGTAGTTACCTGCACTGATGATAAACCACACCAGCCCGCCCATCGTTAATGTCCTCCTTGATGGACCGTTGAATTATTGATGAAGTCAGATCGAAGAACCAATACTCGTTCTGAATTCTCTAACAGTTGAGATACTTATAGGCTCTAGTCGGGTCTGTCGTCTAACTCTAATCGATCCTGTCTTTGAAAGCTGAGTCTGCACCTAGATGGGCACTGAGATAGGCACTGAGATGGACGCTGAGATAGGCAACCAGCTAAGGAAGGAAATAAGGCAGTGAGGTATGACATTAATAGACCTTTTTGTACTTGCCATTAACTCTCAATCTTATTTAGACTACATGTGGAAATTATCGGGCCGATAGGATTGCAATCAATAACTATAACGATAATTATATTCCCGCCATTAAAGTGGCGTCACAGCTAATGACTTTGTTAGAAGTAGAAACTTTGTTCTAAATTTATTTCATTGATCCTTTGGAACGTGTCAAATAAAATACACAACATCTCCTGTCATGGGCCATGCACTGCCAGAATGTATAGAGTGTGCTCTATAACTTTCTCTTGTAGCACCCCCACACACACACTCAGTGTGTTGTTAACGTTATACTCACCTATAAAACATGGCCGTGGACAAACACATTAGCCAATGTGATCTTCTTGAGTGCTTTCTGGCTTTAAACTTCGATACGTTCTTTAAAATGACATATTGTTTAAAATACTTGAATGCATGCGTCTGCGGCCGTGTCATGGTTAAACTAGTGACGTGCTGTCTATTGTTGGACAGATCCTGAGAGATGGTGGTACAGGGCAGTCTAGACTCTTGCATTGATGTTACAAATAGCCAACCAGATTAGCATGTAATTTAAACACAATACTCTCAATAAATCAATAGCTTGAAATCAATAAAGGCGTCCTCTCAAAGTTTCTAGTTTCACGATATTCATATGTTTAGTGTTACGAAAGCTGAACGTTGGAGTGTCGACTTGACTCACTATAAAGTACTGTGTCATGGTGGTCCTTCAAGGGGCGTAATCGACGATACCCGGAACGTGGCTCACTAGGTGATACCACACCACAACGACGACTTTATTCTCGGTTGTGAAGACTTTCTTTCTACTTTCATTATCAACTTATGTTGCGATGGCTTAACAGTGATGGCGAACCTATGGCACGCGTGCCACAATTGGCACGCAGAGCCTTATCAGCCGGCACGCAACTAAAATATTATTCCCTTAATCAAACTAGTTACGCCAAAACCCCATTTTAGGGTTTCATTGGATTGTTGGCACTTTGATATAAATAAGTGGGTTTTGGTTTGAATTTTGGACACGCGGCCCCAAAATTTTCGCTCCACTGGCAATGTTACCTCTAAGGCTTGTTGGTCCGTGTGCAAAGTAAAAAAAACTCGTGTGCAAAGTTGCACAGCATCTATTTTCGCTGCAATATTTTACTAAATTTGCTGCGCGGTACTTCTAAACTGCTGCGCGGCGTCGGTCAGATATCTGCGCGGCCGCGCTGCTTAAAGGGAACATTGCCCACTTGGCTAGGAGAAACGTTGAGGAATTAATTTTGTTTTTGTCCTGTTAGTTTTTTTATTGTGTTCATTTCACTAGGTTCAAGTTATTGGGTAGGGAGCTGATGTCTGTTGGAGTGGGTAGGGTAGATCAGATTGACGTTTAAATTATCTTTTTTAAAATGTTTTCTCACGCAGAGTTGTTCTTTGCGTTATTCTCGGGCCTGCTTGTGTTCTATCTCGGGCCTGCTTGTGTTCTATCTCGGGCCTGCTTGTGTTCTATCTCGGGCCTGCTTGTGTTCTATCTCGGGCCTGCTTGTGTTCTATCTCGGGCCTGCTTGTGTTCTATCTCGGGCCTGCTTGTGTTCTATCTCGGGCCTGCTTGTGTTCTATCTCGGGCCTGCTTGTGTTCTATCTCGGGCCTGCTTGTGTTCTATCTCGGGCCTGCTTGTGTTCTATCTCGGGCCTGCTTGTGTTCTATCTCGGGCCTGCTTGTGTTCTATCTCGGGCCTGCTTGTGTTCTATCTCGGGCCTGCTTGTGTTCTGTCTCGGGCCTGCTTGTGTTCTATCTCGGGCCTGCTTGTGTTCTATCTCGGGCCTGCTTGTGTTCTATCTCGGGCCTGCTTGTGTTCTATCTCGGGCCTGCTTATGTTCTATCTCGGGCCTGCTTGTGTTCTATCTCGGGCCTGCTTGTGTTCTATCTCGGGCCTGCTTGTGTTCTATCTCGGGCCTGCTTGTGTTCTGTCTCGGGCCTGCTTGTGTTCTGTCTCGGGCCTGCTTGTGTTCTATCTCGGGCCTGCTTGTGTTCTATCTCGGGCCTGCTTGTGTTCTATCTCGGGCCTGCTTGTGTTCTATCTCGGGCCTGCTTGTGTTCTATCTCGGGCCTGCTTGTGTTCTATCTCGGGCCTGCTTGTGTTCTATTTTGGGTTTACTTGCGCCTTTGGTCTGTCTGTTTTAGATGTAACTTCCCTTAAACATGCAACATTTAAAGTATAGTTTGAAACAGCACATGGTTGTTGTGAATGCAAATGTTTTCTTTTTAAACGTATATTTTGTTGTTATTATGTCCCAGACACACTCACTGGTCTTGTCTTCTAGATAATAGAAGTGGAGAATTTTTCTCATGCATTTGTTTTCAAATGCCTGCAGCTTGCTTTCAGTGGTTGCCAGTAGTGTACAGGTCTCGCATCCATACAGAGAGCTCTGTATAGCCTGAGCTTTGTTGGAAGGCTAATGTTTTTACCACGTTACCACGTTTTTATTAACTTGCTTTCGTTTCAAAATTTCAGATCGATCAAATGTACCGTAATTAAATAAATGCATTTATAGTTTATCTTTATATAACATCTGTATCCGTCTGCTATTGTTGACATCCACGTGCCAACCGAGTTCATCCCAGCCATCGATGACCACATCCCCGTGTTTAACAGCAAGGCGAGTTAAGTCACATTTAATAATTAATAAAGAAATAAAATTTTCGATATACTCTATGATTTTACACTTAGACTAAAAAGAATAAAATAAATTGAGTTAAAAAAGATTGTTTAAAAACCATGTTTCTATAAGCGGACTAAAAAGAAGAAATTAATTTAAAACTTATAAATTTGTTTTAATATGACCAAAAACGTAGGGCGGGCGCTTATGGGGTTTTACATATGGGGTTTTACATATGCAGTTCACTCATTCTCTCACTTACAGATCTCTCTTATTGCCTTCCAAACTATAAATATACCAAACAGGAAACAGTACTAATACAAATGTGGTTTTTTAATCCAAGAAAAAATCAAAGTATTTAAATAGCCTTGATTAGAGAACATAAATGACTACTAGAGGTTTTTATCATGTAAAGATAATTTCATGTCATTAGAGTAAAGCTTTAAGTAATCCACAGCGTGTCATCAATTATTATTGAATCGATAAACCAATATGTTCCAAGTGCTTAACCTGTGTTATCGATTTAAGGGTTGATTGCTCAAGGTTTGAGGGGTAATTCCTCTATTGATTTAGGCCTTTAGGCTGAATTTTCCTGAATTTATATTTAGTCGATTAAAAAAAAATAATGAATAGTGGGCATTTCATCCAAGTATAGCGTCACGTCTATTCTATATTTGTGTAGCTATTGTATTGACCTATTGTGTAGATAGTCTTCTTTGGTGCATGCTAACGGTGAACTTGTTCTCTATAGAAATAACGCGGTGGTCGAGTGGCAGCGCACTGGACTGTCGTACCGATGGTCATGGGTTCGAATCCGTGTGAAGGCAAGGGTTTGTTCCCGGGGCCTAGGGCGTCCCTGAGTCACCCCGCTCCGAATGGGTACCTAACACTACATGTAGTGGCTGGGTAATGCGTGGAACCCACAAAGCCGTGGCCTTTGAACGTGGCCTTTGAACGCTGCATCACTTGCCAACAGATCATCCGTCATGGTCTGTGGACTCAACTATCTTCTGCATAGAAGGAGCGTCTGTATAGATAAGATAAGAAGATAATATTCTCTCTATAACTACCTTTGTGTTTTTTGACCATCTTGGTCAGCTCCTATCAGACCTGTGGTATTTCATCCATACAATCCGACCATTGCCCAAAGTGAGTGGTATTTTCTAAATATCATAGTTTGTTTGACATGACCTATCAGAATGCAGTGGCTGTAATCCACATCTTATCCATCTGGCTGGCTACACCATGGATTGTTGGCTTTCATGACATCTGAGAATTCAGTGACTGTATCCACATCTTATCCAGCTGGCTGGCTACGCCATGGTGTACACTGATTGTTGACATTCAGTTTCTCCCTTTTGACATTCCCTCATGTTTCTCACTAATAGAAATAAAAAACACCCCGAAGATTAAATAGTTCGAGAACCACCCGCCCGCCCCATGACGTCAGGTTAGCGACCGGTCGCCAGGTTTAAGTACTTGACTTTGATTTAACCAAAATCTGCTTCCAAAGAACACAAGCGCCCCGTGGCGACCGTTGCCATGGCGATCATCATGCCACGCTTGGTCATTAAATTACTTCCCCTTTGTTTGGCACTGTGTCTTGTGATCACGTGTGTGTTTCTCAGCCTCCCGTCCCCCCGTCCCCCCCCGACCAATATTTTATTTCTTCTTTCTATCCAGTTCATGATTCACCACACCACACACACACATGCTATTCTGACATTGGCTTCTGGCTTTGCAGATGTTCCTCTCACCTAGAAATGTAATTCCTTGATTGCTTTAGGTCATTAATTAACTAGGACAACGGGACAAACATTCGGCCCAGTCACACATCTCCTGACTCCTGACCTGAAAGTCTTGCGTCTTACACCGACATTGGAATCAGACAAAAGACTTCAATAATTAGGTAGCTGTGTACATGAAAAACAAATGCGTGTGGGCTTTGTGCTAGCCACACTATCCCTTTGTATGCCATGGCTACAGAAATTTGTGAACGCTGTCTCACCAATAAACATTCAAGGTCTGAAAAGTGGAGGAAAAAAAAACAGTTTGCTGTATAGCGACGATGGACTATCGAGCTATTAACGATCTAAACCAGTGGTTCCCAAACTTTTTTGGCCTTCCGCCCACTTTCTAGAAAAAAATATTACTCAGACACGAATTTTTTTTCATATTTTAACACAGGGATTAGCAAACTACGGGCCGCGGGCCGTATGCGGCCAGTCAAAGTATGTTATGCGACCCGTAAGCATTTACATGTGGCTAAAATTTTATTCCGAGTATTTGATTCGAATCTAGAGATATATAATCGGTTTTATGGCTCCAGATCATTAGTCATTAATTGTTAACATACCTATTCGAAACTGCAGTTCAGCTCAACCGGAATTGGCTTTTGTTTACGATTTACATTTTGAACAGTTTTGAAAAATTGTAATTTAAAAGCAAATAGACGTTGATTTAACAATGAGTGCTGCCAAAGAAATAAAGGTTGAGGACGAATGTTGGTTTTTTAAATGACGAATTAACTGTTAAGTACTGCGTCACGAACGTTGGGAGAACAGCAGCCTGCTTGCTGTGCCGTGAGTGTGTGAGCGTCTTTAAGGAGTACAAATTAAAAAGATACCACCAAACAAAACATTTGTATTTCTGGAACAATTTAACGAACGAAGAGGTAAAAAGGAAATGCAAGAAGTTGGTTAAAAATTTAAAGAAGCAGCAAAATGTTTTCACCAAACAGTCTTGAATACAAGATGCTGCAACCGAAGCCAGTTTGGAGATGTCCCATAAGATCGTAAAACGAAACAAGCCTTTTTCTGACGGTGCGTTCATCAAGAAATGCTTGACAGATGCAGCAAGAGTTATGTGTCATGAACAGAGTACACAATTTGACACCGTTTCTTTATCAAGGGATCTTTAGTCAGGCGTTTTAAAAAAATACGTGACAATTTGATGCACCAATTTCGAGATGCAAGAAACTACTGTTTGTGGTACTCTCTGGCGTTGGATTAAAGTACCAATGTACAGGAACAGCACAATTGTTGGTATTTACACCTGTGAGCAAGCTTTTTCTTGTATGAAAATAAATAAGTCTAAATAACAGATCGATGTTGACTGACTGCAATTTGAATGCATTCATGCGAATCATAACCAGTAACCCGGTTCCACAATTCAAGAATAGTTCAACGAAAAAAAATTAAATAAATTTAAAAAATTAAACATTAAAAAATCGAAATAATCTAAATTAGAAGATGAACCTGGTATGCTGCTACCAATTTAGTAATCCTCGGCTCTATTTTCGTCAGCAGTGATCTTGAGTAACCGCGATTGATTGACTATTTAAAATGTATTATTTTTTTGTGGTTTTTTTTGTTTTTTTGTTAATAATTTAGTTACCGCACTGAATCCACTTTCCACTAAATTTGATGATGGAAATGTAATTAAGAAATTTCAAATTACAGCCCACATTTACTGATCTCCTTTTCCCGCCAGAATTGTTGGTAGCCGTTTTTTAATTTAAATTTCAATTCATCATTTGTAGCTACTTCCATCAGTTCTTCTTGTAACTGTGGAGATTATTCTGTGTTTGCACTTCAAAAAGGATCCAAAATCCAATCAGCTATGTTCATTTTCAAAATATCATGAAATCGTTGATTAAAATCTAAATGGAGAACATCCAAGGGGTCACAATAGGAAAGTATGTACCCATCATTTTTTTCTCCTGCTCCTGATAAACTTAAGAACTGGCTGAATTCCCCTCGTCCAAAATTTCCTTTGTACAGAAGAAGGTTTTTCACAAATGCAGAAATAAAAGAATTTTGTTCTTAGAAAATTCAGTTCATCACCTTGAAGTGAAAGATTTGTTTAATTAAATTTTTAGTCAACTCGGTAAAGTAAGCGTTGTCACTTTTGAATTGAATTACATTGGATCGTAAAGCATCATTTTTATCTTTCAAGAACTTCAGCATCGAGTTAAACAGCGTATAAAAACAGGCACCATTTGACAACCAACGAACTTCTGTAAGAAGCTGCAATCGATAAAATTCACCAATAGTATGAGGTTTACCGGATTTGGCAATCAATGACGAAATATTGTAAGAAGCTAGCAAGCCATTGCCATCTTGTACAGTTGCTGTTGATAAGAGTTTTGTCAATGTCAGTTGTTTGATAAATTTGGATTTTATTGTTTGAAAATTATATAAATTATCTTTTTATCACGATTAATTTTAGTCAAATGTTTTTGCAGTCTGGAAGTGTGCAATTGCACATATCTAAGAAAAACAAAACTAACTGCAAGTGAAGGAGTATGCTGGGACTAAACCAACGTCCAAAGTGAAGGAGTATGCTGGGACTAAACCAACGTCCAAAGTGCAGGAGTATGCTGGGACTAAACCAACGTCCAAAGTGCAGGAGTATGCTGGGACTAAACCAACGTCCAAAGTGAAGGAGTATGCTGGGACTAAACCAACGTCCAAAGTGAAGGAGTATGCTGGGACTAAACCAACGTCCAAAAAGTTTTTTTAAAGAAAACTTTAAGCCTTCTTAGCGGAACACATAAATCATTTTTTTTTCTTCTAAATCTTCTCTTCCCTTTTTTATGCTTTCACCGCCCCCTTACAGTTATTCACCGCCCCCCCCCCTCAAATTGACCCGTCCTTCACCGCCCCCGTGGATCGCTTCAGCGCCCACAAGGGGGCGGTAGCGCCCACTTTGGGAATGACGGATCTAAACTATTTGTTCTGACCTGTGGTATGTGTTCAATAAAATCTTGGTAGCGATATCACACTTTCTATGGCTCATGATTTATGATGAATACGCATGTTTAAGTTTAATGGTCTTGTCGCGTAGAACAGAACTAATTCCATTGATAGATCTGAATCTCTTGGACAGTAGCTCTATTGGTGAATGTTAGATATTTGTGCTTCTGGTGAATGTTGGACAGTTGTTCTATTGGTCAATGTTGGAGATGTGTTATATTGGTGAATGTTGGACAGTTCTATTGGTGAATGTTGGACGTTTGTAATATTGGTGAATGTTGGACAGTTCTATTGGTGAATATTGGACATGTGTTCTATTGGTGAATGTTGGACATTTGTTCTGTTGTGAATGTTGGATATTTGTTCTATTGGTCAATGTTGGACAGTTCTATTGGTGAATGTTGGACATTTGTTCTATTGGTGAATGTTGGACATTGGTTCTTTTGGTGAATGTTGCGTGGTTTTTCAATTGGTGAATGTTGGACGGTTTTTCTATTGGTCAATGTTGGACAGTTGTTCTATCGGTGAATGTTGGACATTTGTTCTATCGGTCAATGTTGGACATTTGTTCTATTGGTGAATGTTGGACTGTTGTGCTATTGGTGAATGTTGGACAGTTGTTCTATTGCTATCTCAATTGCTGTGATTTGAGCTTGGTTTATTTCAATTTTTCCGCCCGTGAGCCTGTGGTTTTATTGCCGGGCCTAGCGCTAACAACTCATCGTTGCGTCAGCTCTTGTGGAAAACGTATTGAAAAGGAAACAAGATGAGATGTTGGTTGTCAAGTGTGTACGTGGGAGTGCGTGATGTGAGTCTGTTGGTGCCAATGAATTTGTTTATGCGCTGGCCGCTGTCTGCTGGTCAATGGTGCCATTATTTAATTCTCTAATCATCTACCACTGAAATTAATGGATTCACTGTGAAAAAAAGACATTTTTTTCTAAAAATATATCTAAAATATCTAATAATGTATATCTTAAATATATTTTAGACTTAACAAATTCATGCCTAATTTTTTTTATTATATATATATATATATATATATATATATATACACATACAAACAATAATAAACCTATACTGAAATAATCCATAAATCTAGAATGACATAACACCAATTAGTGTTGGCATTCTGTAAATGACACTGCTTTTACTGTAGGTTTTTTCCTTAATTTTCCCCACTGTAACTTCTGACCAAGAATGAAATAACAGGCGCTCTTTGACCACGTCTGGCGACTGTATTTTCTCTGAGGTCTGGGTGCTATCCTAGATTTGCTCACTACTCAATGGTCCAACAATCATTTACGCCGCAACTAGACAGGTCATAATTGGGCAAAGTCACAATGACAAATGTCCTAACAGATTCCGGTTGTCAATCATACTTGAAAACAGCGAGTGTTAACTTTATATGTCCGCTAACATTTTCTGCTTCGTTAAAACAGTAAAGCTGCCAGTAAAGTGTGTCAGTATTGGAAATTACTTTTGATGGAGCAATCGAGTTTTAAATTAGTGAATTCCTCCCATCACCAAGTGATGTGCCGACCACCTAGAGATTCCTGCTTTGATTGAGATGTTTGGGCACTATATAAGTAGTATAACATGAGACTACTGTACCTTTGTGACAACGTGTTAGCACTATATAAGTAGTATAACATGAGAGTATCTTTGTGACTATGTGTTAGCACTATATAACCTACATAATTAATATTGAAATAGTTTATAAAGTTTTCTTGATTCTAGTTATTAAAGCCACGTTGTTGTGTAGAGTGTAGTGGATACAATGATGTTATGGAATAACATCCCTTGTCTCATCTGTGCATTGGTCATCCCTCTTTTATTCACCGGGTACCTCGTTCACCGGGTATCTCGTTCACCGGGTACCTCGTTCACCGGGTACCTCGTTCACCGGGTATCTCGTTCACCGGGTATCACGTTCACCGGGTATCTCGTTCACCGGGTATCGTCACGGGTATCAGTTCACCGGGTATCACGTTCACCGGGTATCACGTTCACCGGGTATCACGTTCACCGGGTATCACGTTCACCGGGTATCACGTTCACCGGGTATCACGTTCACCGGGTATCACGTTCACCGGGTATCACGTTCACCGGGTATCTCGTTCACCGGGTATCTTCCTGAGATGTGTGTGTGTTTAGATAAGTACGGTATGTTTAAAAAGCTAACCTGGAGTTCACCAGAGGATAGTCATAAGGAGTTAACGTGTGGTTATCAATGATGTTTTTGCTACAGCTATTCATACTGATCTTCATTTACAGTGCATTGTAGTGGTATAAACAATAACCTCCGACACAAACTGAGCTGTTGTCTGTGCGAGAGACAGTTTATTTAAATGTGTTGACAGCTAATTTCATTGAACAAAGTGTGTATTCCTGTGTAATGGATGGTTAAATTATTGAGACGAACAAGAGCTTGCTGGTTTTTGATTGGACATTGACTGCGACTCGCCTACCATGGAGCCCAGTTACAGGGTTGACAAGTATTCATACAGCACCAACGGGTAAGTCACTCTTCAAATATTTCCTCTTAGTTCATAGTAGAGTTGTGTGGTTGAGAATGGGAGGATGGGAGATCACAGGAAGGTGTTCCTGTCATCATTGTCTGACAAGATACGTTAACTCGGTGCTTCTCAATTTTTTTTAGTATTGCGGACCGTCAGGAATGTTTTCATTGCACCAAGGACTGGTGCGCTATTTTCTCTATACTGACATGGAAGCAAAGTGTAATTTATTTTATTTTATTTGTTTCAGTATGTGTGCTTATTGCCGAAAAATTGACATATTCCATCTATAGAGTTATTATTTATGGCTATAAACGGAGGATTATAATTAGAGTTTTCTTTCCTTTATTGATAAACCTGCGGACCGATGGCTGTTGGCCCACGGACCGCACCGGTCCGCTAACCAGCACTTTGAGAAGCACTGTGTTAACTAACACTCATACATTATAGTTTGAGACTTGGTATTGTGGCACGTCTGGCTACTTGATGCTGGCAGTTTCCTTAGGTCTGTTGAAATAGTTCTACGTTAGATGTTTTGTGTTGTCATTTGACACACTCGGCTGTGACACACGTTTCTGGACATCTACTGACACACTCGGCTTTGAAGCACGTTTCTGGACATCTACTGACACAGCTGTGACACACGTTTCTGGACATCTACCGACACACTCGGCTGTGAGACACGTTTCTTGACATCTACTGACACACTCGGCTGTGAGACACGTTTCTAGACATCTACTGACACACTCGGCCGTGAGACAAATTCTAGACATCTACTGACATACTCGGCTGTGACCCATGTTTCTAGACATCTACTGACACACTCGGCTGTGACCCATGTTTCTAGACATCTACTGACACACTTGGCTGTGACGCATGTTTCTGGACATCTACTGACACACTCGGCTGTGACACGCTTTTCTGGACATCTACTGACACACTCGGCTGTGACACGTGTCTGGGCATCTACTGACACACTCGACTGTGAGACACGTTTCTAGACATCTACTGACACACTCGGCTGGGACCCATGTTTCTAGACATCTACTGACACACTCGGCTGTGACGCACGTTTCTTGACATCTATTATTATCTTAGCTTTCGGGCAAAATTTTGAGACTCCAACTTTGTTGTATTCGTGTTGTCTACTTACCGTAGATGCCGTTAAATGTTTGTGTTCTTTAATTACTTTAGCTTTACACAAATCCAAAATAAAAATTGGACTAATCTTATCCTATTAACTTTGCTACTCAAAATATTTTGTTTTCATTTTTAAGGGGGGAAAAAAACAGTAGTGGGAGTAGTGCTATATAATTTTATGAAAAAGGAATCGAGAAAAGTCTCCACCTTTTTACTTCGAGAATCCAAATCTCTAAATATTTTTCATTGAACAGATCGGGGTATTTCTTTTATCTATTTTTTTATGTTAAATAGATGTAGATGTTTAAGATGTAGATTTTCACTAAATGTTATGTTCATGATATGTAGATGTTGATGATTAGATGATGTAGATGTTGATTAGATGTAGATGTTGATTAGATGTAGATGTTGATTAGATGTAGATGTTGATTAGATGTAGATGTTGATTAGATGTAGATGTTGATTAGATGTAGATGTTGATTGATGTAGATGTTGATTAGATGTTGATTAGATGTAGATGTTGATTAGATGTAGATGTTGAGTAGATGTAGATGTTATGTAGAGTAGATGTTGATTAGATGTTGATTTTGATAGATGTTGATTAGATGTAGATGTGAGTAGATGTTGATTAGATGTAGATGTTGATTAGATGTAGATGTTGAGTAGATGTAGATGTTGAGTAGATGTAGATGTTGAGTAGATGTAGATGTTGAGTAGATGTAGATGTAGAGTTGATTAGATGTAGATGTAGATGTAGATGTTGATTAGATGTAGATGTGATTAGATGTAGATGTTGAGTAGATGTTGATTAGATGTAGATGTTGATAGATGTAGATGTTGATTAGATGTAGATGTTGATTAGATGTAGATGTTGATTAGATGTAGATGTTGATTAGATGTAGATGTTGAGTAGATGTAGATGTTGAGTAGATGTAGATGTTGAGTAGATGTAGATGTTGATTAGATGTAGATGTTGATTAGATGTAGATGTTGATTAGATGTAGATGTTGATTAGATGTAGATGTTGATTAGATGTAGATGTTGATTAGATGTAGATGTTGATTAGATGTAGATGTTGATTAGATGTAGATGTTGATAGATGTAGATGTTGATTAGATGTAGATGTTGATTAGATGTAGATGTTGATTAGATGTAGATGTTGATTAGATGTAGATGTTGATTAGATGTAGATGTTGATTAGATGTAGATGTTGATTAGTGTAGATGTTGATTAGATGTAGATGTTGAGTAGATGTTGATTAGATGTAGATGTATTAGATGTTGATTAGATGTAGATGTTGATTAGATGTAGATATTGAGTAGATGTAGATGTTGAGTAGATGTAGATGTTGAGTAGATGTAGATGTTGATTAGATGTAGATGTTGATTAGATGTAGATGTTGATTAGATGTAGATGTTGATAGATGTAGATGTTGATTAGATGTAGATGTTGAGTAGATGTAGATGTTGAGTAGATGTGAGTAGATGTAGATGTTGAGTAGATGTTGATTAGATGTAGATGTTGATTAGATGTAGATGTTGAGTAGATGTAGATGTTGATTAGATGTAGATGTTGAGTAGATGTAGATGTTGAGTAGATGTAGATGTTGAGTAGATGTAGATGTTATCTTTGATTCATGTTGTAAGAGGCCCACATCCACCATACCAGAAGTCGCCATGTTCTTAACTCAGAAAGGTAAAAATAGTTGGGGGTGGGTAATTTGTAAAAAATGTGAATCTCTTAGCTCTTCATCAAATGTTTGACATAATTAACATGATAGGTATTGAATATATTTGTTTGAACCTTGTATGACCTCAGATTTTCTTCACGTAATCCGTTCAGGTAAGTGTCGTATTGATATATCGTTTCATTTCTTAATGCTTGACTCCTTCATTTGAATGATAACATGCACACGCAAGCCCTGACCTGTAGCCCTGACCATGTCTGGTTTTAATTGCATTCATTAAAAACGACAGCTTGGGGGTGGGAGTGGGGGGGCAGTCAAAGGCTTAACGAAACAGCCGCCGCTCACGAAATGAAAATTTAAGAAATATTGTTTTCTTTTTTTTTATTTTTATATTATTTAAACAAATTAAAACTGTAAAGATTCAATAGAAAAGTCTGCTGATAGTCCATTACTAACGTGTCCATTTAATCACGACGCCTGTATATGACATTGCCAATATTCAACTAGCTAAACTATTGCTCTACATCTCTACTCAACTTGATCATAACTGCTTGGCTTTTAAGTATTTACACTGCTTTGAAATTTAGAGCTTTTCGACTTGTGGCAACGTGCCACTTCCATCGTTTTCGGACTATTGTTGGATCCATTGATTGCTTTGGCTTGCTATTTTCCTATGTTTTTATCTTCATGAGAATGCTTTACCATTGTAATATAATCTCTTTCCATGTAGAATGTGTATTTCCGATATTAACTAGCAACCCCATGATATCTAGCATCTATATTATATCTGGCATCCACATATAATCTAGCATCCGCCAGAAATTCATGTCCTTTAGTTATCGCGTTGGAGTATTTCAATTACTCTGTAGACTGCGCTATTCGTCTAGCCGCACATTGATAAGGCCTCCACTAGTTCCACAACTCTGTTAACTGTGAAAGTTGTTGCCTGGGAAACAAACGAAGCATGTCAGTGGATAGTTTGAATATATTAAGCAGTGCTTCTCAAATTTGTTAGTATGGCGGACCGGCAGGAATTTTTCCATTCCACGGGGATCGGTGCACTATTTTCCCAGTACTGACGTGGTAGAGAAATGTAATGTATTTTATTCGTTTCATTTTATGTGCTTATTGCCAAAAATTGACGTGTTCTCTATGGTTAGTATTAATGGTTTCAAATGGAGGATTATAATTAGATTTTTCTGTCCCTTCTTGATAACGTCTGTGGACCGGCGGCGGATGGCCCACGGACCGGCACCGGCCCGCGGACCACCGCTTGAGTAGCTCGGATATAAGGCTTGTGTGGTCAGACACCATACTTCCTGACTAATGTGTCTGTCAATAGTCTGCTGATTTTGTATTGTTTTGACTTGCTGTGCCATTCTTCCCATCAACTAACATTAACGTGGTCTGCACCCCATGACAACACTGAGTGCCAACACATCACATCTTGTATACACTAACTGAAGGAGGCGGAGCCAAGCGATATTCATGTTGTGCCATAAACAAATAATTCTTCTCTGATCACTGATAGCAGAATTACTGTATTTAAAATTTCACTATATTCCCTACATTTTAATTGTTATCAAGCAAGCGTGTATCAAGTTTACCAAGAGCATTTTATTCGTTCATTGTTGATGAAAGTTTGATCAAATATTTGGGGGGAAAAGAGAAGTCAATTCGTTGAAAGTAAAGCCAGTCTAATAAGATTTACAGTGAGGTCACTGCTAGTATATTTGATAACTTAAAATTAATATATTAAGAAATGAATCAAACTTTAAAAGACTTGATATATTTGTAGTCTTTCAGTATCCAGTAGATTTTTTCTCTTAACAAAAAAAAACCCCACCAATGTACAGATCTGTTGATGGCTTGATCACTTGCTAATAGTTGCTTCGTTTTCTGCTGCTAATACCTAACCATGGATAAATAGATGGCTAATCTGATGAAAGCAAAATGAAAGTATTATCGCATATAAAAACATAACAACATAGCACTTAACGTTTTTTGACATGCTTTTGCCAATGGACGGGACGCCAATTCTGGTTTATATATGTCTGTAAATATGTATCTAAGAAAAGTTTGTTTTTTAATTTAAAAAATAAATTGAAATAGGATAATGTCTTCATTTAAAATTATCTCCTTTGTATATTTTACTATGTTGATTTTGTCAGTTTAAAAAACAAACTATACATAATATAATCACACACATACACGCACGCACATCAGACAAAATACACACATATATACATACATACATATTTTTTATAATATAGTAAAATTCTTTTAACGCGAAACTGAGGGGACCTCAATATTACTTTGTTGTCAAAGAATATTCTGTTAAACGACGATGTTTCCCTGTGGAGTTGTTCTTCAAAGCCGAGTTATCATCCTTTAACACCAGACACCGCCTCTTTTTTATTGGAGATCCCTCCACACTTGTTGACTGGAAGAAGAGATTCTTTCAGAGTTAAGTGATCTTTGTTTGGTGATCTTTTTTCTTTCAAATTTTATTTCAAACGTATGTCGGCACTAGCATTATAGTTTTAAAAACTAGGGGTGTACTGGATTCAAATTTTTGAAATTCGGTAAAATCCGGCCGGAGTCGGAGACGGATTTGTAAATATGACCGGATTCCGGATTTTCCGGAGCCATTCTATATATTGGTCACTGAACTCCACCCACCATTTAGACATTTGGTCACTGAACTCCACCCACCATTTAGACATTTGGTCACTGAACTCCACCCACCATTTAGACATTGGGTCACTGAACTCCACCCATCTTTTAGACATTTGGTCACTGAACTCTACCCACCATTTAGACATTTGGTCACCGAACTCCAACACTATGTGTTCGTTGAATAAGGCTCTTTGCCGAATCGTTCGCTGTTTTGTTACGTCCTGTCAGGCTCACTCATATCCTGTTTACATGTTATCCATTTACTAATGTGAAAAGAGTGTATTTCAACTTATTCTTGTGAATCATGCGGCAAAGATGTGCATGCAACTTAGGAATCAGCAGTGAAGCACACAGGGTACGGACGTAAATTAACGTTCAGGCTATGTCATAATTAACAAGAAGTCAGGAAGAAGAGGTCAACTGCTCACTATGGTTTGCAAGGTCAAGTTGCGTAGATGATTAGAAATAGAGATTCAGATGCAAATTTTCCACTTGCGAAAGTTTGAGATAACGTCCACGTCCGTATACCAGGTGTTGACAGAGGTCGCGGCGGTGTATGAAAGCGTTCTTGCAGTTGCAGTTGTTGAAGATGTCTTCTACAAGCTTGAGATAAAACAACCCCGTAAAAACAAAGTTTTTGACTATAAATCCCTTATATATATGAGACAACTTAAATTATTATGTTCAAACGCGACAAACATTTACGACCGAGTGATATCCCCTAGCTTTAAAACCGGGGGGAAGGGACGGGAGGGGGTGTGGACATCGACGGGTGGCTTCAACGCGTGAACTCAACTGGCACGTGAAAGAAAAACAATAAATAAAACAAGCCCGTAAAAACAAAGCTTTTGACTATAAATCCCTTATATATGAGACAGAACTTAAAGTATTGATTATGTTCCAACGCGACAAACATTTACAGACTGAAACTGAGTGAATCCACCTGGTTTAAACACGAGATGTGGTCACCGATGGCTGGCGTGAAGTCAAGTGACCCGTAAAATGTAAACAATAGCGACTGCTATATATAGTTTTATATAGATAAACTAAAAATGCATTAATTTAATTACGGTACGTTCGATCGATCTGAAATTTTGGCATCACGGGAAGTGGGTCATTTTTTACTTTTGTATTTCCGCCCGCCCGCGAACGACAGAGAGAGATGACGACAAGATTTCAAAGTTAATATAAGGGATTTTTTAAAAAAACAAACATAATTTTCTTAAACAACTGTACTTCAGAAGCGAGATTTTCCATTTTGCACGAGAAACTGCTCACACTAGATTCCGTGGGCTAAGAAAGAAAAAATTATTACGAATCGTCGCAACTTCCCAATCACTGACTGGTGGCTCAGGCTACACTCGATGCAATTACAGTACTAAGTGCGCAACAAATCGCTTCAAATGTAGAATAACAAACAGTTGTGTAATTCAAAATTCCATAAAAGTTCATCCTGTTGTTATTTGGTCAACGATAATCTGCTCATGACTTCTTTCTTCCGACTTTGGCCAATCGCCAAGTGGCCTATTTTGGGCTTTGGTCGTAACATATATAATGTATAGCATATCTCTGATCCTGATGGTGATCTCATCACACAGTCTTACCTTTACTTGGATCAGCAACAATGTTGACATAGAAGTAAAATGACCTCACTATACTGCACTAATAAATTGTCAAGTACATGTATTCCTCTTGCTTTATCGATTCTATTTATATAGGAATTGATTATTCTCCCATCGCCCGCAACAAGGAAGTATTTAGGCTTAGTCTAGTTAATGAATATGTTTTAACGGTTACACGGCGTCCGATTTCATAACTAAATTAAACCCTTAAACATAGTGATGTATGGATACATGTCTTGATGTATGGATGCGGATGTTGATATATGGATACATATCTTGATGTATGGACACATATGTATGGACACAGATGTTGATGTATGGACACAGATGTTGATGTATGGATACAGGTTTTGATGTATGGATACAGATGTTGATGTATGGATACAGATGTTGATGTATGGATACATATGTTGATGTATGGATACAGATGTTGATGTATGATACAGATGTTGGTGTATGGATACAGATGTTGATGTATGGATACAGATGTTGATGTATGGATACAGATGTTGATGTATGGATACAGATGTTGATGTATGGATACAGATGTTGATGTATGGATAAAATTGTTGATGTATGGATACAGATGTTGATGTATGGATACAGATGTTGATGTATGGATACAGATGTTGATGTATGGATACAGATGTTGGTGTATGGATACAGATGTTGATGTATGGATACAGATGTTGATGTATGGATACAGATGTTGATGTATGGATACAGATGTTGATGTATGGATACAGATGTTGATGTATGGATAAAATGTTGATGTATGGATAAAAGTGTTGATGTATGGATACAGATGTTGATGTGTGGATAAAATTGTTGATGTGTGGATAAAATTGTTGATGTATGGATACAGATGTTGATGTATGGATACAGATGTTGATGTATGGATACAGATGTTGATGTATGGATACAGATGTTGATGTATAGATACAGATGTTGATGTATGGATACAGATGTTGATGTATGGATACAGATGTTGATGTATGGATACAAATTGTTGATGTATGGATACAGATGTTGGTGTATGGATACAGATGTTGGTGTATGGATACAGATGTTGATGTATGGGTACAGATGTTGATGTATGGGTACAGATGATGATGTTTGGATACACATGTTGATGTATAGATACACATGTTGATGTATGGATACAGATGTTGATGTATGGATACAGATGTTGATGTTTGGATACAGATGGTGATGTATGGACACATATGTTGATGTATGGATGAGGATGTTGATGTATGGATACAAATGTTGATGTATGGACACAGATGTTGATGTATGGATGAGGATGTTGACGTATGGATACAGATGTTGATGTATGGATACAGATGTCGATGTATGGACACAGATGTTGATGTATGGATGAGGATGTTGATGTATGGATACAGATGTTGGTGTATGGATACAGATGTTGATGTATGGATACAGATGTTGATGTATGGATACAGATGTTGATGTATGGATACAGATGTTGATGTATGGATAAAATTGTTGATGTATGGATAAAAGTGTTGATGTATGGATACAGATGTTGATGTATGGATAAAATTGTTGATGTGTGGATAAAATTGTTGATGTATGGATACAGATGTTGATGTATGGATACAGATGTTGATGTATGGATACAGATGTTGATGTATGGATACAGATGTTGATGTATGGATACAGATGTTGATGTATGGATACAGATGTTGATGTATGGATACAGATGTTGATGTATGGATACAGATGTTGATGTATGGATAAAATTGTTGATGTATGGATACAGATGTTGGTGTATGGATACAGATGTTGATGTATGGATACAGATGTTGATGTATGGGATACAGATGTTGATGTATGGGTACAGATGACGATGTTTGGATACAATGTTGATGTATGGATACAGATGTTGATGTATGGATACAGATGTTGATGTATGGATACAGATGTTGATGTTTGGATGCAGATGTTGATGTTTGGATACAGATGTTGATGTATGGACACATATGTTGATGTATGGATGAGGATGTTGATGTATGGATACAGATGTTGATGTATGGACACAGATGTTGATGTATGGATGAGGATGTTGATGTATGGATACAGATGTTGATGTATGGATACAGATGTTGATGTATGGACACAGATGTTGATGTATGGATGAGGATGTTGATGTATGGATACAGATGTTGATGTATGGACACAGATGTTGATGTATGGATAGGATGTTGATGTATGGATACAGATGGTGATGTATGGATACAGATGTTGATGTATGGATGAGGATGTTGATGTATGGTTACAGATGTTGATGTTGGATACAGATGGTGATGTATGGACACATATGTTGATGTATGGATGAGGATGTTGATGTATGGATGAGGATGTTGATGTATGGATGAGGATGTTGATGTATGGATACAGATGTCGATGTATGGACACAGATGTTGATGTATGGATGAGGATGTTGATGTATGGATACAGATGTTGATGTATGGACACAGATGTTGATATATGGATGAGGATGTTGATGTATGGATACAGATGTTGAATTATGGATACAGATGTTGATGTATGGATACAGATGTTGGTATATGGATACAGATGTTGGTGTATGGATACAGATGTTGATGTACGGATACAGATGTTGATGTATGGATACAGATGTTGATGTATGGATACAGATGTTGATGTATGGACACAGATGTTGATGTATGGAGACGATGTTGATGTATGGATACAGATGTTGATGTATGGATACAGATGTTGATGTATGGATACAGATGTTGATGTATGGATACAGATGTTGATGTATGGATACATATGTTGATGTATGGATACATATGTTGATGTATGGATGCGGATGTTGATGTATGGATACAGGTTTTGATGTATGGATACAGATGTTAATGTATGGATACAGATGCTGATATATGGATCATGGATGCACATGTTGTCGTCAATTATTTCGTAATAGTCTTGCAAAGGTCGACATGGACCACTCCACACACACACACCTGCCTCGCCCCAACTCCTGGGAGTGATGTCAGCATGACCTCATCACTTTGTGTGCAATCAATTATCTAAAGGAAGTAATCGAGGAGTTAGCGATCAGACATAAGTTATTGATATTGATAGAAATGTTTTGTTTGTTTTTTTATATATTTTTTTTCGAAATGTAAACGTGCTTCAAATTTGGACCTTAAATGGGTTGTCTGGGGAAACCAGGAAAACCAACACTCTATCAACATTTAAAACTCTAATATAAATGCAAGACTATACATAAACCATGGATAAGCGTAGGACGAAATAATATTCTATATAGAAGGAGTGTCTGACACAGATTACATAAGATCAGATAGTTGTGTATACCAATTTGGACATAGTTGTTTGCACAAATTCGGACCTAGTTGTGTGTACACATTGGACCTAGTTGTGTGTACACATTCGGACCTATTTTTGTATACTGATTCGGACCCAGTTGTGTATACCAATCTGACCTATTTGTGTATACCAATCTGACCTATTTGTGTATACCAATTCGGACCTATTTGTGTATACCAATTCTGACCTATTTGTGTGTACACATTCGGACCTAGTTGTGTATACTAATTCTGACCTATTTGTGTGTACACATTCGGACCTAGTTGTGTATACACCCCCTCGACCTGTCTACGTTAGACTGTCATTCGACCTTACTTCTCCCTACCACCGTCTTATGGCACACATTCATGTATTAAATAGAAACAGGGATCGGTGACAAGTGATTGATAATTGATATATTTAAATATAGGTCAGTTCCAACTGACTGAATCTTAACTGTTGATAATTGATATATTTAAATATAGGTCCGTTCCGACTGACTGAATCGTAACTGTATTAGATCGGTATCGAGTTACTCTTATTTTTAGTTCAGATCGCTACAGCTAGTTTCACTGTACTACTGGGAGTCGATATGAGACTTACTCTGTCCTCTTTATGCAGCTCCTTCCTTCCACAGTGTCTTGGATGAAAGACTTATGGCTTTAGGAGATCGATTTTTAAGAGCAGAGAATTTCTCTCTCTCGTGGTCAGTGGTTCCCCGATTATAAATACTTGCGGACCCGATGATTGTAAGAAATCCTTTTATAGTAGTTGAAAACTAATAATATCACAGGCCTACAAGTCAAGCTATTAGAAGTTAGACACACTGCTGTTACACCATTGACACACTGCTGTCACACCATTGACACACTGCTGTTACACCATTGACACACTGCTGTCACACCATTGACACACTGCTGTCACACCATTGACACACTGCTGTCACACCATTGACACACTGCTGTCACAGCAGGCAAAAGATGAGCCACCATTGACACACTGCTATCCCAGTAGACGCAAGATGAGCCACCATTGACACACTGCTGTCAAAGCTGGCACAAGATGAGCCACCATTGACACACTGCTGTCAAAGCTGGCACAAAATGAGCCACCATTGACACACTGCTGTCACAGCAGACACACGATGAGCCACCATTGACACACTGCTGTCCCAGCAGACACAAGATGAGCCACCATTGACACACTGCTATCCCAGTAGACACAAGATGAGCCACCATTGACACACTCCTGTCCCAGCAGACACAAGATGAACCACCATTGACACACTGCTATCCCAGTAGACACAAGATGAGCCACCATTGACACACTGCTATCCCAGTAGACACAAGATGAGCCACCATTGGGACCACTGATAATAACATTGGCAGCTCCGAACAATGTGAACAAGATTTCCAGCACGGCAACCGGATCTAATAACGTCATTTCCGGTAGATCACCGGTCTGTCTTCTGCTTGTGTGGAGATCAGATTTTGATTGGTTCCAAGGATTCTTTGACATCCACTGTATCACACCGGATCCCACTGTTGCCAGCCTTTTCTATTTTCTGGGGTACTTTCAGGGGCATTAAGGACTGCCCATACACCAGGGTACTTTCAGAGGCATTAAGGACTCCCCATACACCGGGGTACTTTCAGAGGCATTAAGGACTCCCCATACGCTGGGGTACTTTCAGTGACATCATGGACTCCCCACACAAGGGTTCTTTAAGGGGAATTAAGGACCGCCCACACACTGGGGTACTTTCAAGGGCATCACAAGACTGAGATTTATCCATTTATACATACGACATACATGTATGTAACACCCTCTAAATGTGTGGGTAGGCTGGAATTATATTCATTGCTGTCTTTCTTTGAGCTCATTCCCCCTTCGACTGAGTCGCTGACTTTAATGGAATTGGTGGATTGGAGGTGTTACCTATATGGGTGGACACATGCGAGGTGTAAGAAAGATACATATCGCATCTCTATTCTATAATCTAATGCATTCTCACATAGACATATCCCTTTTAATGTCTTTGTTTAATCACCAGCAAGGCAACTTAGTCCAAACGGCTTAGTGTTTGTTCCTACAATGCTCCAGATTCGTTCATTAGTACCTTGTTTCTAGTCATGTGTTACGTTATAACCTCAGGACACCTTAGAGTCATGGCTACCTATGGAACATTTATTATAAGGCTACATGAACACTAGCTTAACTCACAGTGGTGAATTTATCAGTTGAGAAGTAGGTGTACCAGGATCCTACACACAACCTATCACATCCTAAATCCACCTCTAACCCTGCCACTCTATACTCCACCTCTAACCCTGCCACTCTATACTCCACCTCTAACCCTTCCACTCTATACTCCACCTCTAACCCTGCCACTCTATACTCCACCTCTAACCCTACCACTCTATACTCCACCTCTAACCCTGCCTCTCTATACTCCACCTCTAACCCTGCCTCTCTATACTCCACCTCTAACCCTGCCTCTCTATACTCCACCTCTAACCCTGCCACTCTATACTCCACCTCTAACCCTGCCACTCTATACTCCACCTCTAACCCTACCACTCTATACTCCACCTCTAACCCAACCACTATATACTCCACCTCTAACCCTGCCTCTCTATACTCCATCTCTAACCCTGTCACTCTATACTCCACCTCTAACCCTGCCACTCTATACTCCACCTCTAACCCTGCCACTCTATACTCCACCTCTAACCCTACCACTCTATACTCCACCTCTAACCCTGCCACTCTATACTCCACCTCTAACACTGCCACTCTATACTCCACCCCTAACCCTGCCACTCTATACTCCACCTCTAACACTGCCACTCTATACTCCACCCCAACCCTGCCACTCTATACTCCACCTCTAACACTGCCACTCTATACTCCACCTCTAGCACTGCCACTCTATACTCCACCTCTAACACTGCCACTCTATACTCCACCCCTAACACTGCCACTCTATACTCCACCCCTAACCCTACCACTCTATACTCCACCTCTAACCCTACCACTCTATACTCCACCTCTAACACTGCCACTCTATACTCCACCCCTAACACTGCCACTCTATACTCCACCTCTAACACTGCCACTCTATACTCCACCCCTAACACTGCCTCTCCTCATTTAAACCTGTCCTTCTATACTCCTCATTTAAACCTGTCCTTCTATACTCCAACTTTAATCCATGAATACATTAGTCCTCCTCATTAAATCCTAAAACCAACTTGCCTGTTTGCCGTTCTTGGCCGTCCTAACAATTAAAGCCATTGAAACAAATATGTGTGCTGGCCAGTACACACATGACGTCACTGCAGCCAACATGGCCAGGGAGTTTAAGCATTTTGTGCTGTTTGTTAGTGTTTTCCTCACACTGTTCAAAAGAAGCCAATGCCCTAATACTAGAACTTGACATGTTTTGGTCGTGTTTCTCTGGCCAGATGTTAGGGTAACATATTTTATCTTGATATATTAGTTACAGAAGCTCCTTCTTGTCCAAAACTCATTGTAACACATTCATAATACTAAATGTTTATAATAGCATACCTGTAGGAATGTGCATACCTGTAGGAATGTGCATTTCAACAAAAAAAAATATTTTAAAAACCAACAAAACCAATTTCACTTCAGGTATAATGTATTTATTGATTTGGCTGTATGTTTCCATTAGAACATTCTCGGGCTTTGTAGACCTTGGCGGCGCCCATCCCTGTCAGCAGAGGACTTTCTTAGCGTTAGTCATTCATCAACATTTTTTTTAGTGGCTTTAACGTGGACTAGATCCCATGCCCCTCTGCTTCTGAGGCGAGCGCACTATTGACTTCGCTATCCAGCCCCTATCATTTATACAAAGCTACAAATGTATTCAACCATATCTCTCACATTACCAAAAATGATTAACTTTAACAGAGCGCTGCTAAAAAATTTATTTATTGCGTTTGATCAACAGTGTTTTGCAGCTTTTAAAAATAATTTTCTTATCAAAACTAAAAAGAACAATTTTGAATTCAAAACATTTTAAAAAGATTCTCCAAAAAGCTTTAATTTCAAAGTTTAACAGTATTGTTAATTACATATAACAGCTAAATGGTTAACAAGATTGATTTGACAATAAGTAGTTAAAATGATTGTTTTGACATCCTATCTTATATATTCCAGAAGGTCCTTCTATGCAGGAGATTGAGTGCTGCGCTTATCCATCATTTTGTCTAGTCTTGCATTTTTATTCAAGTTTTTATTGTTGTGTGTTTTGTTTGTTTTTGTGGTTTATTCAGGCAACCCATGCCACACCCACAAGAGTAATCTGTGATAGTAAGTGGTTTATTCAGGCAACCCATGCCACACCCACAAGAGTAATCTGTGATAGTAAGTGGTTTATTCAGGCAACCCATGCCACACCCACAAGAGTAATCTGTGATAGTAAGTGGTTTATTCAGGCAACCCATGCCACACCCACAAGAGTAATCTGTGATAGTAAGTGGTTTATTCAGGCAACCCATGCCACACCCACAAGAGTAATCTGCGATAGTTAGTGGTTTACAACATCGGCTGCATGCCAAATAGCCAAATGGGTCTGACATCATGTGGTTTACTAAATAGGTTTAACACCCAGTTGTTAAAAATAATCATCTGTATAGAATGAGCATCTGTAATAGATAAGCTGGGTTTGACATGAGCATCTGTAATAGATAAGCTGGGTTTGACATGAGCATCTGTAATAGATAAGCTGGGTTTGACATGAGCATCTGTAATAGATAAGCTGGGTTTGACATGAGCATCTGTAATAGATAAGCTGGGTTTGACATGAGCATCTGTAATAGATAAGCTGGGTTTGACATGAGCATCTGTAATAGATAAGCTGGGTTTGACATGAGCATCTGTAATAGATAAGCTGGGTTTGACATGAGCATCTGTAATAGATAAGCTGGGTTTGACATGAGCATCTGTAATAGATAAGCTGGGTTTGACATGAGCATCTGTAATAGATAAGCTGGGTTTGACATGAGCATCTGTAATAGATAAGCTGGGTTTGACATGAGCATCTGTAATAGATAAGCTGGGTTTGACATGAGCATCTGTAATAGATAAGCTGGGTTTGACATGAGCATCTGTAATAGATAAGCTGGGTTTGACATGAGCATCTGTAATAGATAAGCTGGGTTTGACATGAGCATCTGTAATAGATAAGCTGGGTTTGACACAAGAAAGGAAAGCAAGTCTTAGACCTTAAAACCTATGAATTAAATTAATTAAATTTTTTTTAACAATTGTGTAAAAATATATTAGTTTCCTTTCCTTGCCTGATTGTTTCAGCTTGGCTTAGCCACATAAAGTGTTTCTAGTTATTTCAAGATAGATCGTAAGCAGGAGCAGCCCAGCCTCAATCAATACCGACTAACTGGAAATAAAAACACTATTTTTTTTATTATTCACTGTTTGTCTGTTTCCTCTCTTTCAGTTCAGGAGAGCCAAACAACATGAGTGGACCACCAGGGAGGTATGTTCATATTCATCTGTTCAATCATAAAGATTTAGTTCATGTATAACTTTCAACCCCAAATAGAGGATATCATTGTGCAACCTTTAGGGCAGAGGCGAAAATGTTGCTGTTCACTAAATGAATATGCCGGTTTCAATATCAAACAAAATTTAGTCAAAGCTTTGCAATATTGAATCTCTACTCTAATTTTTCAAAAATAATTTTAGTTAATTAAATTTGATTCAAGCAAAACGCAACGTACTATACAAGTTTTACTAGACAATACTTTAATCGATTACAAACTTTTTATTCACTTTAGTATTTTGTTTTAGCTTTTAAGTTTGTGTACACATAAAACTGCACCTCAGATTTTTGTTATTATAAGACATTATTTTCCAAACTGACATCTCTGAGATGTGCACACCTATCTATTTCACTGAATCTATGAAGTCACACTATTATTTCCAAACTGACATCTCTGAGATGTGCACACCTATCTATTTCACTGACATCTCTGAGATGTGCACACCTATCTATTTCACTGACATCTCTGAGATGTGCACACCTATCTATTTCACTGACATCTCTGAGATGTGCACACCTATCTATTTCACTGACATCTCTGAGATGTGCACACCTATCTATTTCACTGACATCTCTGAGATGTGCACACCTATCTATTTCACTGACATCTCTGAGATGTGCACACCTATCTATTTCACTGACATCTCTGAGATGTGCACACCTATCTATTTCACTGACATCTCTGAGATGTGCACACCTATCTATTTCACTGACATCTCTGAGATGTGCACACCTATCTATTTCACTGACATCTCTGAGATGTGCACACCTATCTATTTCACTGACATCTCTGAGATGTGCACACCTATCTATTTCACTGACATCTCTGAGATGTGCACACCTATCTATTTCACTGACATCTCTGAGATGTGCACACCTATCTATTTCACTGACATCTCTGAGATGTGCACACCTATCTATTTCACTGACATCTCTGAGATGTGCACACCTATCTATTTCACTGACATCTCTGAGATGTGCACACCTATCTATTTCACTGACATCTCTGAGATGTGCACACCTATCTATTTCAGCATTCCAAACTGACATCTCTGAGATGTGCACACCTATCTATTTCACTGACATCTCTGAGATGTGCACACCTATCTATTTCACTGACATCTCTGAGATGTGCACACCTATCTATTTCAGCATTCCAAACTGACATCTCTGAGATGTGCACACCTATCTATTTCACTGACATCTCTGAGATGTGCACACCTATCTATTTCACTGACATCTCTGAGATGTGCACACCTATCTATTTCACTGACATCTCTGAGATGTGCACACCTATCTATTTCACTGACATCTCTGAGATGTGCACACCTATCTATTTCACTGACATCTCTGAGATGTGCACACCTATCTATTTCACTGACATCTCTGAGATGTGCACACCTATCTATTTCACTGACATCTCTGAGATGTGCACACCTATCTATTTCACTGACATCTCTGAGATGTGCACACCTATCTATTTCACTGACATCTCTGAGATGTGCACACCTATCTATTTCACTGACATCTCTGAGATGTGCACACCTATCTATTTCACTGACATCTCTGAGATGTGCACACCTATCTATTTCACTGACATCTCTGAGATGTGCACACCTATCTATTTCACTGACATCTCTGAGATGTGCACACCTATCTATTTCACTGACATCTCTGAGATGTGCACACCTATCTATTTCACTGACATCTCTGAGATGTGCACACCTATCTATTTCACTGACATCTCTGAGATGTGCACACCTATCTATTTCACTGACATCTCTGAGATGTGCACACCTATCTATTTCAGCATTCCAAACTGACATCTCTGAGATGTGCACACCTATCTATTTCACTGACATCTCTGAGATGTGCACACCTATCTATTTCAGCATTCCAAACTGACATCTCTGAGATGTGCACACCTATCTATTTCACTGACATCTCTGAGATGTGCACACCTATCTATTTCACTGACATCTCTGAGATGTGCACACCTATCTATTTCAGCATTCCAAACTGACATCTCTGAGATGTGCACACCTATCTATTTCACTGACATCTCTGAGATGTGCACACCTATCTATTTCACTGACATCTCTGAGATGTGCACACCTATCTATTTCACTGACATCTCTGAGATGTGCACACCTATCTATTTCACTGACATCTCTGAGATGTGCACACCTATCTATTTCACTGACATCTCTGAGATGTGCACACCTATCTATTTCACTGACATCTCTGAGATGTGCACACCTATCTATTTCACTGACATCTCTGAGATGTGCACACCTATCTATTTCACTGACATCTCTGAGATGTGCACACCTATCTATTTCACTGACATCTCTGAGATGTGCACACCTATCTATTTCACTGACATCTCTGAGATGTGCACACCTATCTATTTCACTGACATCTCTGAGATGTGCACACCTATCTATTTCACTGACATCTCTGAGATGTGCACACCTATCTATTTCACTGACATCTCTGAGATGTGCACACCTATCTATTTCACTGACATCTCTGAGATGTGCACACCTATCTATTTCACTGACATCTCTGAGATGTGCACACCTATCTATTTCAGCATTCCAAACTGACATCTCTGAGATGTGCACACCTATCTATTTCACTGACATCTCTGAGATGTGCACACCTATCTATTTCACTGACATCTCTGAGATGTGCACACCTATCTATTTCAGCATTCCAAACTGACATCTCTGAGATGTGCACACCTATCTATTTCACTGACATCTCTGAGATGTGCACACCTATCTATTTCACTGACATCTCTGAGATGTGCACACCTATCTATTTCACTGACATCTCTGAGATGTGCACACCTATCTATTTCACTGACATCTCTGAGATGTGCACACCTATCTATTTCACTGACATCTCTGAGATGTGCACACCTATCTATTTCACTGACATCTCTGAGATGTGCACACCTATCTATTTCACTGACATCTCTGAGATGTGCACACCTATCTATTTCACTGACATCTCTGAGATGTGCACACCTATCTATTCCAAACTGACATCTCTGAGATGTGCACACCTATCTATTTCACTGACATCTCTGAGATGTGCACACCTATCTATTTCACTGACATCTCTGAGATGTGCACACCTATCTATTTCACTGACATCTCTGAGATGTGCACACCTATCTATTTCACTGACATCTCTGAGATGTGCACACCTATCTATTTCACTGACATCTCTGAGATGTGCACACCTATCTATTTCACTGACATCTCTGAGATGTGCACACCTATCTATTTCACTGACATCTCTGAGATGTGCACACCTATCTATTTCACTGACATCTCTGAGATGTGCACACCTATCTATTTCACTGACATCTCTGAGATGTGCACACCTATCTATTTCACTGACATCTCTGAGATGTGCACACCTATCTATTTCACTGACATCTCTGAGATGTGCACACCTATCTATTTCACTGACATCTCTGAGATGTGCACACCTATCTATTTCACTGACATCTCTGAGATGTGCACACCTATCTATTTCAGCATTCCTGATGAGTACAAGCAGAATAAACTAGAGAGCCAGCGTGCGCTCATTGAGCTGAGTGCCAAGAAGAAACGCCAGATGCCACTTATGATGCAACCCAACGACAACAGCACAAGGCCAAACTCTGGGCGAAAAAACCGTGATGAAAGTCGGCCTCTTGTCAAAGGAGACGCCGGCCGAGATGCCAAATCCAAGGCCACTGAAATTTCTAGTTATGGTAGGTCTGTTTGGCTGTGGGAAATGGTTTTTTGAGAGTGCACAGTATTTACCCAATACTGTGTTAAGTTCTTTAAACTGTACTATGTTTCATTTTTTTGTACCATGTATTCATTGTTTAGTTCTGTCTTCATTGTTTTGAACTATTTCTTCATTGTTTTGAACTTTCTTCAACTTTCTTTTTTGTACCATGTTTTCATTGTTTTGTACCATGTCTTCATTGTTTTGTACTATATCTTTATTGTTTTGCACTATTTCATAGAAGGTTCTGCAACTAAAGTGAAAACTGACACAACTATTTGGGCTCAAATTTGTCATTTGAATCAAACAACAGGATTGTCACTGTCCATATATGTGGGATAATATGGGCTTTTTAAATGTTGTCTTACTCTTGATACATGACATATTTCCTTTCACCTTTTTGTCTTGGGCTGTGGCAAAAATGTTTTATTGTAATGCAGCCTAGTGAGCCAGGCACATAAACAAATGACCAATGGTGTTGGTCACTGAAAGTGTATGCAGACATGGGAAAGTTGCTGCTTTTTTGTGTGTGTGATTTTTAATGTCATGGTGCATTTGTAATCTGAAGTACAGTAACATTCCGATAATCCGGCACGTTCGGGACCGGCTCGGTGCCGGACTATCGAAAATTCCGGTCAATCGGGCGGTGCCACTTCTTTTTAGTGTAGGCTTTGCCGTAAAACAAATGTACTTTGTTTTTTTAACTACATACATACATAAATCGTAATTATAAGAACAATCAGATTAATAATTAAACTACAAATACAGTATGCAAATACAACAAAGTTTATTTTACATTTCATATAATGTATGTACACGTACTGTTAAACATATTTCACTTAGATTTAAAAAAGTCACGGATGTCTTTTTGTTTTCTTGACTTTTGGCGTTTAGTATAAAATTTATTTCTAATGATATGGCAATCAATAATTTCTGAAGCACTGTAGCTAGTACTAGCCTCAGTTAAAGAGATAAACTTATTTAGTGATTCTGCAGCTTCTGCCCAGCTGATTGTTTCCTTGTGCTGCACTGCACATGTATTTGTTGTGACAGCTGAGACTAGCCGGCAGCTAATTGTTTCCGAACAATACCGAGCGCTTCCCCGAACTACCCCGTTGTAATACTGAAATGTTGGTTATATTTATTTGAATGATCAGCTTACGTAATACTGAAATGTTGCTTACATTTGTTTGAATCATCAGCTTACACCGGACCAGCTGCTGGACTAGAAGTGGGGGCAGGCGAACCACTGCGCATCAATGAGAACACTTCCAGGCAGGGAAAGTACAATGTCAAAGATGTAACAGAAGATGAATCTAAAGACGTGAGTGACACAGACAGTGATGACATCCCCACTATAAATGCAGGTCAGTTGGTTTGATATAGGGGGAAAATAAATCAAGATTTTTGGGGAATAAAAATGTTGTCAGTGAGCATGGTTCTAAATATATACAAATTAATACTAACAGTTCCTTATAATAAGGCTTTAAAACTTAAAGGAAAAATATAAACAAGGAGTCTAACAATTTAAGAAAAATGAGAGTTGTATTTTGAAAATGTGCTTTTTCTAAGACATTTGGTATTTTATAGCTATAAAATAATTGATTTTAGAATAAAGGCAATATTTCCATTTTTGTGTGCACCATTCAGCACCTTCATAACTCTCCCACAATGATAAACATTTTATAAGAAGAACCAACTCCTGTCCCTAGGGTAATTATCAGTGACTTGATAAAAATATTAGGAATTCTCAAAATCTAAGTTTATGTCTGAGAATGACTATTTTATATGACCTAATCTGTTTATGTCTGAGAATGACTATTTTATATGACCTGCATTAATAAGAATAGTAGATGTGCAACTGTTGTAACAGGTGAGATGCTAATTTCATAAACTTTTGTTAGAAAATGTGTAGGTCTAAGTCTAAGTAAATGCCTTCTTTTTCTGTTGAAATTTATTAACCATTAGAAATGTATTCAATTTTTGTGGTGCAGTTATGATGGAAAGGATTTAATGAGCCAGACCCCCACTATTTCAAACCAAATTAATTGAAACCATGATGAGAGTGGTCCTCGTTGACTATGACGGACAAACAAATAGCATTTCAGACAATAACATTTCACATCCTTAGTATTTCAGATCTCTAGTTTTTCAGACCCCAACATTTTAGACACGTTTTAGACTTGTGCTATATCAAACACATTTTAGACTTGGGCTATTTCAAACACATTTTAGACTTGGGCTATTTCAAACCCCACATTTTAGACATTTGCTATTTCAAACCCCACATTTTAGACTTGTGCTATTTCAAACACCACACTTTAGATCACCAGCATTTCTATTCCCGGCTGTTAGTTCTGATCTGTTGTTTTTTCCCCCACTCTGTTGAATAGATTTGGATTCAGTCCCACAGCCTAGGCGCCCCAAACAGTTCCCATCAGACACCAGCACGACCCCCCTTATCCTGGAGGATGATGTTGACAGCGAGTCCATCCCTATGCCAGTAGCCCCCTCACAGGGAGGCTCAAGGTCGCCATCATTACAAAATGCCCCGCACTCTGCTCCCATATCAACATTCCAGACCCAGAATTCAGGAGACGGTGGACAAGAGGTTGGTTGGTCCCGTTTACTTATAGTTAGTTCAGCAGCTACTCATAGGATTGTCATTGCCGTTAGAAGTTGATTGACTATTCACAGCATTGCGGTTCAGTATTCTTAAATCAGTATTAAAGTGTAGAATCTACTCATGAAGTTCATATTGAGTCTTAGAATCAGAGAGATCTCATGCAATGGTGATTATCTGATTCCTGAAAAATTGATATTTTTTATAAAAGTTATTTTTTTAGAAGTATTTTGGGACATTTTGTTAGGAATACAGTCTTTTTTTTTCAATAGTTTTTTTTTAATTATAAGAGGGCATAAAAATCAATTTTTAAAAGTACATGTACTTTTAAATTCCTTTATTTACTTTTTAAACATGGTAGAGAAAACAATTTAAGAAATATTTGTTAGGCTAAATGGTGTTTTTTACTGCTCCAATATCATTTGGTCCTTTGAACTTCATTGGAAATTTGTCTGAAATTAACCTTATTAGTAATGCATAGTTTGTTTCTCTATTTGTATTGTTACAATTTCCCCAAGCTCAATATTGTTTTAAAATACCTTTTATTTTCTTCATATTTTTATTATGCTTGAGGCCTTTTGTTATATGTTTTTTGTTGTTTCTGGAAATAAAATAAAATTTATTAATAAAAATATCCAGAAAGAACAACTGATCAACTTCTGAAGATGCTGAACTATGAAATAATTTAATAAATTTGGAAATTTTGTGACAAGTGCTTTACCCTAAAACTTTCTTCGTTTTTCCCTTAGATGTTTGTTTATGAAATTGATTGAATATCATTGAAAAATGTTTATGTACTTAAATTATCTATACATATGACATATATATTAACTTTATGTTGTACATAGATTCTTCATCTTTTGAAATTAAATATTTGTTTTGAGCTCCATGAAAATTAATCTTTCATCAAAATTCAGACATCAACTTTTTCACTTCTAAAGAAGTTGATTAAAATAATTAATATAAGCTCTGCTTAGTGTACGAAGAATTTGTTTTTTGGCAAGGATAGATAATTGAAATTTGTATTTTGGCAAGGATAGATAATTGAAATTTGTATTTTGGCAAGGATAGATAATTAAAATTTGTATTTTGGCAAAGATAGATAATTGAAATTTGTATTTTGGCAAGGATAGGTAATTGAAATTTGTATTTTGGCAAGAATAGATGATTGAAATTTGTATTTTAGCAAGGATAGATAATTGAAATTTGTATTTTGGCAAGGATAGATAATTGAAATTTGTATTTTGGCAAGGATAGATAATTGAAATTTGTATTTTGGCAACGATAGATAATTGAAATTTGTATTTTGGCAGCGATAGATAATTGAAATTTTTAGACTGAGGCATGTATGATTGGTTACAGAACGTTGAAAAGAAACGAAAGAAAAAGAAAAAGCAACGAAAACAGGCAGAACAGCAGGAGGTGAGATGACAGGGCTGTTTTATAACCTAACATTTTCTATCTACAAGACTATGGTGTGTTCATAAATAGTATTGACCTCCTTCAAGTAGTCTCACATGTCTGATTGATTTTTTTTTATAACTTCAAATATGCTTATTAGAGAGCTATTGTATTTGTAATTGATTCTTCACAACCTGACTACCAAAAAGACAAAGCTTTATGATTTTGAATAGAGAATCCCTTGAATCTTTTCCCTAGCCTAGTCATACATCAGCAGCTAGGTTGATCTATTTAGTCCATATTGTTGGATATGGGAAATGGATATGAGGTACTTTTCAAAACTCATGTTCACATTTTGTGTCAAGCATGTATATTCAGTAAGAATTATTTTTAGATTTACTTAGAGATCAATCTCACTCATTTTAAAGAAAACATTTTTTTCATATTAAATTTTAATGGATAAATGCACTGAGAAATTTTTATACAGAATATAATTTTGTTAAACATGAAAGAAAAAAAAACATGTGCTTTTCTTATTTGGCAACTTTTTACTTGATGATATAGATGAACCTAGCAATTCAACTATTTTTTTTCAAGAATGTGCACATAGTTTTTTTTAATAAATTAATTGTAGTGATATTTAAAAGCACGTTCCTGTATCTTTTTCTAAGCTTGAGCTATTCATTTATAAATTTTAGCCATAAAATGTATTATTTTATTTTATTTATTGTATATATGAATTTAAAATAGAACCAAATCTGGTTGCACATTGAAAAATTACCAAAAATATTAATCCTAACTTTTAAAGTATGATATCATTGCCAAGGTCTCTAAACTTAATCACCTAATGTTGCTTAGTAAGGGTTGGTTTAAAATAAAAAATAATAAAACTATGGATTAACGGGAGTAATCTATGTAGAAAATTCTGTGCTGGATTATTTTTAAAAATATTTTATCTTTCTCTTGAGCTTTTTGAATAAGCCATTCATTTAATGAGTGAGATAAGGAAAACAAAATTGAGCAACTTGTCAACGAAGAAAATAATTGGTACAATTTTATTTAATAAATGGAGGTGCCTTGATCTAATCATTGCAACCCTAAAAACCTTACCCCCTATACAAATACATGTCTTGGCTCTTTATCTGTATAGAAGACAATTATCTGTGTAACTAAAACAATAAAGTGTAATCTTTAATAATGGAGGATACACAGGTGTTAACATCCCCTTTAAAGCCTTCATAATTACTGATTTAAAATATTTTTTATTAAATTTACATCATATATTAAAATAATATTATTTTTCTCGACCATGAAAATAAGAAACTTTGCAACTTGTAAAAGGGGATATAAATGTGGAACAAAGTTACAGATTTGTATAATTAAATTAAGCTCTTTTTAAACTCTTGTATAATCCAATAAATAAAACAAGTTATGCAACATTAAAACTTTCAATTGTAACTAAAATTTAAAAATAGATGTGCACAGAAATAAATATGCTGTAATGTACTTTTAAACAACGACATGCTTTTTGTTTTCCTCCACTATATCAGTTTCCAGTATAAGGGTAGATAATATATAAATTGTATTTACAATATATAACCTACTTCATTTAAATGAAAGCATTTGCCAAAACGTTTACACCTTTATTTCTTCTAATCTAAATTTTGTTTTGTTTTATGTACACAAATTGGTTGTCTATTTAAAAACTTTACATGTATTCTGTTTCTGCATAATTACCTCTTAGAACAAGAGCTTTTTTCCTATTATACTAACTATATTTCTATTTCTGAATAAATACCCACTAAAAGCTCTCATCTCCTTTTTTTAAAGCTGCTTCAATGTAACATTCTCACAGTTAACTAATAATTTGGATGCTTTTCATATCTGCATATTTGTCATTTTTTAATTTTAACTTTATCATCTTTCTAATAATTTTATCTTAAATGTTCATTTAATAATCTCAACAGAACATTTGTTTTTTCATTCTTTTTTATATATGCAATAGAAATTTAAATTTCCTTTTAAAAAATATAGATAATAATATCAAAAGAACAGTTTTAAAAGCAAATGTTTACACATCATGTTAAGAGATAATGGACTCATAAGACTACCATCTTTGGACAAGGTAGAGCTTTTGGCATTCAAACTAAAATGAAAGATTGGAAATAACAACATTGTAACAAAAAATGAATAAATGAAAATTAATGCATCTTCATTTAGTATGGTTTTTAAAGGAAAGCACCATTACATATTAATGTTGACTACTTGTAATTAGATCTTGTAGGTAAGAAATATAAAAACCCGTAAAAAAACAAGTTTTTTACTATAAATCCTTTATGTACAGACGTAACTAAAAGAATGTTCATTATAATACGCAGCGCAAGACCATCCAACAATACAAAATTGTAGTTGTGTCGTAAAACATGTTTAATATAATGCGCACCGATCAGGAAAATGTTTATAAAAAGTGTTGTCAGTAAAATACGCACCTTATTGCGCGACAGAAAGGTCGTTCAATATAATACGCACCGCGACACTTTATCTCAAAAAATACCTAGAGAAAAAAAGAGATAAATAAAATAATCTAAAAAATCAATAATTTAATTACGGTACATGCGATCGATCTGAAATTTTTATACATAGTTTTTATCATTGCCACCAAACTGCCTGCTAAATTTCAGCTCGCTAGCTTACGAGGAAGTGGGTTAAAAATCGATCCAAAGTTTTGGCGACAAGCAATCAAAGGATTTAAAAAGAATTAAGTTTTGAGTTAAGAAAAAAAACAAAAAAACAACAGATCTCTTGTGTTTAAGGCTTTCACTAAGACATGGACTTGGTTGTCCTGTAAATTGATTTAATATGGTTTTCATGATTCAACAAAGCAACATGAAATAAAAAATGCTTGATAAATATTAGTTTTTTCATATATATATATATATATATATATATATATATATATATATATATACAGTTGTTTTGTCCCCACATCGTCTGATCTGAAAAGTCACATTCCAAGCTTGTCATTTAATGGCACAAGTTGATGTCATGAATTTCACGCTCACTTGTCACTCACACTTGTGTTCTCCATCCAGGATAATGCCGAGAGTGAGGCCAATGACAACGGTGCCTCTGCCCGCTCCTACACACCAGATGCCTCAGAACTCAATGATTTTGTACTGAGGCCAGCACCACAAGGTGTCACCATGAAGTGCCGCATAACACGGGACAAGAAAGGGGTTGATCGTAACATTTATCCGACCTACTTTCTTCATTTAGAGCAGGATAATGGAAGGAAGGTCCAAAGCTTTTTATTAATTATCATTTTAGATATTTTTTTTTAATATTGCTACATAATAAAATATATGGATGATTTAACTTTTAAAAAATTTATTTTAAAATAATATATAACTATAACTAATATATACTATATAACTAATATATAACTATATAACTAATATATAACTATATAACAACTATTTAATGACAAGCAGAGAGACATACATCTGTGTTTAATATTTGATGTTTCAATGTTTAGATTTATATAACCTTCAACTTACAATTTTACTATGTTTCTAAAATCTCATTTTAAGGAAAGTTAATGTCCAACTTTGAGTCCGCTCAGAGCTCTCGTTAAGAACAGCTCTTGTTTTGTTTGCTCAAACCTTCATTTGTGGTCTCTTCATTTACATTTCAGGTATTTATCTTAGCAGGCAGGAAGCGGAAGAGGAGCAAAACATCAAATTACCTTATCTCTACAGACCCAACAGATCTGGCACGTAGCGGTGATGCATATTGTGGAAAACTGAGGTAGCAAAATACTGGGAGGGTTTTAGTTTTATTTATTATACGTTTATTCTATTGTAAGCTATTACAGTCGAAACCGCTTATGTCGACGGCGTTGGGGTATGAAAAATGGCGTCGACATAACCGATGATCGAGATAAAACGAAATCCAATATGGCGGCAAAATATTAACATGTGCTTGAAATTTCTTTATGTACATGATTAATTAGTTAGCGTTAATTAGTGATGGGATGATTTATCGGAATCGTATCGGAACCCTAATATTTCTTCACTCTTTCCTAAGTCTAAGGTTGTAATGACCGTTCGTTTTTAAGGACCGTTTAAAATTTAAATATAACCATGGTTCCCACTCAGGAAAACGGGAAAAAGTCGGGAATTCTTAAAAATAAATTCTCGGCCTTGAAAGTCGGGAAAAGTTATGACTAATCGGGAATTTATATATATATATATATATATACATATATATACACATGCATATATATTTATGCCGAAGTAAAGGACTTTGATTACGTTTCTGTCATGTTTGATTCCATTTATTTAATGAAAAATAAGTTACCAGTTTATAATTGTCTGCGCATGCGCTAAAAGGTTAAAGTTTACGCTTCGCCGTGTCACAGTCGCGTTTTCCGTCGTATCAGCGAATTTAAAATACAAATAAACAAATCAATATGGTTATTTTAAGTTTAATGCTTTTGATGTATATATATTTATGCCGTAGTAAAGGACTTTGATTACGTCTCTGTCATGTTTCGATTCCATTTATTTAATGAAAAATAAGTTACCAGTTTATAATTGTCTGCGCATGCGCTAAAAGGTCAAAGTTTACGCTTCGCCGTGTCGCAGTCGCGTTTGCCATCGTATCCGCGAATTTAAAATACAAATAAACAAATCAATATGGTTATTTTAAGTTTAATGCTTTTGACGTGCAGGATATCTGTTAATTAACTATCAGAACGTTCTCGAATTTCCTCAGTCAATCAAACTTTGTAATATAAATAAAACTATTGTGGCCTTGACCGTTGATCACAGCACGCTGTGGGCTGTGTGTACTGTGTTATCAGTTTCATCGTCACGCGCGTGTTAGTGTCACAGTCACTTATCTTACTGGTAACAAAGCAACAACAACAAACTTTTAAAAGAATAATAATTTATTAATTTTTTTATTTAATTATATAAAAACCACCGTCGATTCTCGATACAAACCTTTATTTTCAACCGACGAAAATCGAGTTAAGTTGCAAATTTGGCCCTCTTTTGTGCTCGAGATACTAGGTTTCGGCGACATAAAAGAATCGACATTACCGATGAGAAAATGCTAAGACAAAGAGAGAATTTGGCGGTTCCAATAAAAAACGTCGACATAATAGGGTGGTCGATATAACCGAGCTCGAGATAAGTGGGTTCGACTGTATTTTATGAGTTTTCTAAATATGTGTTTAACCCACGGGCTGTGGTATAGAATCATGCTGTAATGTGTAGGCTTTTTTGATCATTTAGGTGCCATCAGAAATAGTAAAAATGGCATATAAATATTGTTATAAAACCCCAATAACTATATATTTTTAGAAAGGGGAATGGATGGAGATTATGTTAGCTCTTTTACCCACCCTACCCAAAAAAAAATTATGTGACTTTGACTTTGAAATGCTCAAGGAAAATTTTTTTTACAAAATTGTTTCACTTTCAAGTACCCCTAACATAATTTTTTTAAAAAGATTTCATTAAAATACTTATAAAATATGATAGATATTTCATTTATCTTTCAGAAAATGTATAGTTTTAAAAAGTTTTTAGTACAAATAAATAAATAAATATTTGGAAATGAAAAAAAAGTCAACAATATTTAATCGGGGGGGGGGAACGACCAAAGGGTGACAAAATATACCAATATAAATCATACAGAAATAAATCATGCAAAAGAAAAAATAATAAGTAAAAAGAAAACAGGAGGTAATAAATATTTTAAACCTAATCAGGTGCATTCTCATCTGATTTTGCCAATCGCCCCATAAATGGATCTGGTTCGATGTCAATCTGCAATTCAATTCATGACTAGCACTAAACTAAGACTAGCATCGGATTATCGTGTGGAATATTAAAACCATCACATTATCACTTAGATCTTCCCAAAAGAGGCTTTCAAATATATTTCTATCTTTTTTTTAACCTGTACCCGCAGTTCCAACTGCAGAATAATCCATTTTGGTTTCAAAATCGGCGTAAGAAAATAGTGTTTATAACACCGATAAAAAATACTATTTTAAAAGTTTTTAACCTCAAGCTTGACCCGGAAGAAGATGTAATTAATAATAAAAGGAAGTGGCTTAGTTTACGATAAAATTGTGGATTGGAAGTTGCTATTTGACTGTGATTTTTGTCAGCCGTTTTTATCGGCCGTCTTAGTACAAAATGTGCTAATCGGCCGGTTTTTTCGGCCGACCACAGTTCGTGGGTTAAGTATTGAAAATATTAAATTCCTTTTATGACAATGCACAAATGTTTTACTTGTCAACCTTTTATTTCATAGGATACTCATTTTATATCTAAATATATGCTTCATGTCCTAAAATTACACAATATATAACATACATTTGGTCCTATTACAACAAAATACTGCTAACATCTATCTGGTCATATTTACAAGGCACAATTCACCAATAATTATTCATCTGATCAAAGCTATTAGCCACGTAATTCACTCTGTTTCATCTGATCAAAGCTATTAACCACATAAGTCATTCTATTTCATCTTATCAAAGCTATTAGTCACATAATTCAGTGTTTCATCTGATCAAAGCTATTAGCCACATAATTCATTCTATTTCATCTTATCAAAGCTATTAGTCACATAATTCACTCTGTTTCATCCGATCAAAGCTATTAGCCACATAATTCACTATGTTTCATCTACTTTTCACACATTACAATGAATTTTATCAGATCAAACTAATAAGGGGCACACTATTTATTTTATATAATCGATCAGGTCAAACTTACTGGGCACACAGTTCACATTGTTTGATAATGGAGACAATCCAAAGAAAGGAACACAGGGAGCCAGACAAGAGTTGGTAGCTGTAGCATATGTAAGTCATACGTGTGAGCCAGACAAGAGTTGGTAGCTGTAGCATATGTAAGCCAGGCAAGAGTTCGTACCAATGTTCCCTTTAAGCTGTGGGGCCACGTAGGTATCTGAGCGCCGCCGCGCAGCAGTTTAGAATTACAGCGCAGGAAATTTTGTAAAATATTGCACAAAAAATAGAAGCTGTTCAAATTTGCACACGATTTTTCTTACTTTGCTCACGGACCAAGGAACCTTACAGGGAACATTGGTTGGTAGCTGTAAGTCACACATGTGACCAACCTCATGTTGGAATAGTCACTTCTGTCTAATACATGTGTGATCACTAACATAGTACCATCATTCATGCAATGAAACAATGCTGTTTGAATGCTGTTAAACTATGCCACATGTCATTATTTTTTTCCATCTCCAGGAAACAAATGTGTTAGGGTTCAAGGGCCCTCGGAAGATGACCATAATAATTCCTGGGATGACCAGTGAGCACCAAAGAGTTAACATTAAACCTCAAGGAGTAAGTTATTTATGCAGCTTTTTTGCTCTAGTGTAAATTAATTATCACAAACAGTTATAAATTATCAGTAATGATACTTGTGGTAATATTGGAGGATGGTTAGTATCTGATAGTTCATGATACTTGTGGTAACATGCAGTAGCTAAGGAATTGGGAGGGCAGCATATATGCTGTGCTGAATTGAAAATGTAAGTTTTGTTTTGCTCCTTCTACCTCTCTGTAAGGCATGGTTTAACCTTTTATAGCCCAGGGCAAAGCCAAGTAGCTTAGTTCTTCTATGTTTTCTGTGTAATGTAAGCAGAGTTTCCTCAAACTTTGAACACAATACTGAATTTGTTTTTTAGCAACATGATGGTCTTATTGAGAGATGGAAGAGGAAAAATATGGAAAATCTTCTGGAGCTTCACAATAAAACACCGGTGTGGAATGATGGTCAGTTGATGCTTTCCTACAGGATGAGTTAACATTAAACCTCAAGGCTGACCAGCTAATGAGTTAACATTAAACCTCAAGGCTGACCAGCTAATGAGTTAACATTAAACCTCAAGGCTGACCAGCTAATGAGTTAACATTAAACCTCAAGGCTGACCAGCTAATGAGTTAACATTAATTAAACCTCAAGGCTCACCAGATAATGAGTTAACATTAAATCTCAAGGCTGACCAGCTAATGAGTTAACATTAATTAAACCTCAAGGCTCACCAGCTAATGAGTTAACATTAAACCTCAAGGCTGACCAGCTAATCTTTAGTCACTGAATTCATTGTATAGATTGTAAAAACAAATGTCTTTGAACAGTTTTCTATTTAAAAAAGGAATAATTATTTGTCATATTTTATTTTATGTTTTTTGTTACAAATCTAAATTGTATTCTAGTTGTTTCACTCTTTAACAATTCATAAGTAATTTTATTTGAATAAAGTTATTACATTTTTTTTTAAAATGTGTTTTTTTTTCAGCATGGAATGGATTATCGTATTTTACATTGATTCGTATGAAAAAAAAATATAACGAGTGTTTCGCTTTAGCGAGTAAGACTCTGGAACGATTTAAACTCGTTATGAGAGGTTTGACTGTATATGAATCAAAATCTGAATCACCCAAACTTAACGTAAAGTAGTTCTAAGTCGCCTCATTCTCTCTTTTGTTTTCATTTCGGGCTATTATAATTATTACTGCAATCGGACCTCGCTAAGTTGAACTTCTCTAAGTCGAAAACTTCCCCATATTGAATTAGTGGTCCCGGCCAAATTCCATAACAATAAAGTATTTTAGATCTCTTTAACTCTAAAGATTTTTGGTTTCCAACCTCCATTAGTCGAATTTTCCAAAGCGTTTGGGTTATTATTCTGGGGAGACATTTCAGAACACGTGTTCCGTAGAGCCACGTAAACGGACGCAAATCTTATCTTAGTGCATTCCGCAAGGGATTAAGGGACTCTTACAACTACCAGAAATGACCAAGAAAGGAAAAAGGAGTGACTGGAAGAAGGGTAACTAATTCGCGTCCCTTTGCTGCATGCTGTGTCTTACTTCCCCAATCCCACTGTGGAAGGAGTTAAGTGGGGGAGGGGAGGAAAGGTGTCTCCTCTCACGGGCTTGTGTCAGTATGTCAAAGCAAGTTGGCTTCCTATCATATGAAACATCAGACACCGCCTCTCTTTCCTAACAAGCCTTCTAGCCGGTATGGCTGTTTCCCCCCCCCCACCCCTCTCTCAATATCATTGTCCTTGATTAATCGGCGCCTATTAGGCCATTTTCCCTAACTCGAATACTCCTTAAGTCATTTTTTTTTCAGGTCCTTTTGAGTTCGACTTAGAGAGGTCCGACTATAAAAATTACCACATAAATTTATGCATATGTCCACAGATACCCAATCTTATGTTCTCAACTTTCATGGGAGAGTGACACAGGCCTCTGTAAAAAACTTTCAAATAGTTCATGACAATGATGGTGAGAATTCTTGGATCATATAGTTTTGTTTTTTTATTTGATTTATGATGATACTGAGATGCCATTCTTCTTAGTTTTGGGAATACAAGGATTTTAATTATGACCTTCAGTCTTCAAAACTTTACCCAAATACTGCAGAAAGAAATGAATGGTTCAGAGGATGACTATGTAGATATAAAACTTAGAAGTGTAAATATTTAAGATAACTCATTAAAAATAAAGGGCATTAAGGAATTATATTTTTTTAATGTATTTGCTGATAGAATAAATGGATCTTTGTTTTTTTGTGCTTACTGTAATTAAACATTGACATAGCTCCGCCTAAATGTTCCTGGCTAACATGTTCCTTTGTTTGACCACAGTTGACTACATTGTCATGCAGTTTGGTCGTGTTGCCGAGGATGTGTTCACCATGGACTACAACTACCCGATGTGTGCCCTCCAGGCCTTTGGCATTGCCCTTAGCAGCTTTGATGGGAAACTGGCATGTGAGTGATGGAGACATCTATTGAACAGAGACTTGATGGATGTCACGTGTGTGTGTGTGTCCTGTTGTCAAGATTGACACTGTCTACCGGCAACTGAGTGGATGAAACAGAAGCATGTCGCCCGATACAGACTCTAGGATTCTCTCTCAGGATTTTAGTTTTATTATTAGTAATGGTAAAAAAAAATAGTGATATATCTGTTACAGAATATTACTTTTCAATACAGTTAAGTATTAAGGTAAGGTTGTGGTTTCTTAAAAGTTTACTTTTAAATATTAATTACCTTAAAGTATCAAACAATGTTTGCTTAGTTAAGAAAGGTTGATAAAGAAAATATTTGTAAAAGGGAAAGAGGTATATTGTTCAAATAAAACGTATTTATTCCATCAAAATGTATGTATCTTGTGCTCAGCAGCACTGAATTCAATGCTCCAATTTTATTGCTGAGATATGTTGGTATCAAAATATATGTATCTTGTGCTCAGCAGCACTGAATTCAATGCTTCAATTTCATTGCTGACGATTAGCTAGCCATTGTTTCTTTGATATGTTGCTATTACTTTTCAACCAGTCCTAGGTTGTACAGGTATATTATTAGTATTTGCTAAGTAATTCTATAATTTTAAAGTCAATCAGTCATGGGTTCAACCCTGGCATAAGAATGTTATTTTTGTATTTTCTCAGTAATATTTGCTAACACCATAAAGTCACATTAAACTTTGGGCTATACATGTTAAAACCATGGTTCTGAAGTTAAATTACAAAAAATCAGATAAACATGTTTCCTTTCATTCTGTTTCTTTAGCCGAACTTCATTGATCATACATTAATGACCTTCTGTGATCATGCATTAATGAACTTCAGGGAACATACATTAATAAACTTCAGTGATGAGTGGATTAAGGATCTTCAAATTATTTTCTTTTCCAAACATATATTTGGTAGATAAGGATATTATTTTTTTAAACTCAAGAAAACACTAGGAGAACTGCAGACTTTGGTGTATTTAAGAAGCTTTGCCTCACAAAATCATAACATTCCATCTCATTATTTCTTTTATAGTCCCTTATTTGGTATTTTGCATCGTGTATCATGTGCATTAATGAAAGCAATAATGTTATTATATTTTAAATTCACAAAAAATATGATTAATATAACTAAAAACAAAAACAAAATTTTTACAATTTTTAAATAATGTTACACAAACAAACGGAGATAATAATTTCATTAAATATTTGTCTGGTATTAGTTCCTTCCTTTAATATCATAAATTATATTTTGTTATTTGCTGGGCATTTCAGAAACTCATTAAAATATGTGACTAAGACAGGTTTGTTCTTTCTTTAGGGAGTGCATGATTCTTCTTCATATATGGCTAAGATATGAGATTAATTAGAATAGCTGAGGTATGGGATTAAATAAAATAGCTGAGGTATGGGATTAAATAAAATAGCTGAGGTGTGGGATTAATTAAAACAATTCTGACAAATATTTCGCGATTGAATAAAACTTGCTGAGATTATTATTAAAGAGTATCAATAAAATGCGGCAATGACTAGAAGAACAGAATAGTTTTCGATCGAATTTCATTTCTTTTTTCTTGATGTAATGAAATGTTTTGTTTTTTTAAACTTGAATGAATGAAATTTGAGGCTTATGCTCATTTGTTTGATTTGATTTTATTTGAATCTAGGATTAGTTGGAATGACAGATGAGTGGAAATATTTATGATTAGCACAATTGTATCAACTAATATTAGCTTCTGCTGTGGGTATGTTAGAAATTTTAAAAGCTTGATGATTTGAATATCTCGAACCGTGTTTAATATTGATGTGGAAAATTTCTCCACCTTTTGCACAAGTTGCCTGTTATTTTTGTGATGATCTTATCACGCGCTCACAGAATGATGAAGCCTATTTCTATATATCTGTTTGTATTCCTAGTTGCCATAAAATGATAATGGGAAACAATAGTTCACTACAGACACCAATCTTTACACTTCAACTGTAAATATTTTTTTCTTATCACTTTATGATCTTATCCTTTTGTCAACCTGGCAAGAAAATTTGCACAAACCGTTTTCAGGGATTTAGCAAACAAAAATAACCCGAAGAAACTAGAAAACCAATATGTTCAGAAAATATCTTATTTATGTTAGATTTTTTTTTATGAATATTTTTTTTAACATTTGGCATTTGTTACCTCTAACATATCATTATCTTTATGACCATAAAAATTGCCATGCAACCAAATATTTAAGAAACAAAATTGCAACCCATTTAGTTGCTAAAAGCATTGTATTCTAATATGTGGTACAAAGGGACTTATGAACCTTGTCCAAGGTTGTTCCATAAAAAAATTGCTTCTGCTAAAAATGAAATGACCCACCAATCAAATTGTTCTTTATTTATGCTACATTGAACTTTGTACTATCAACTTTACAGTTTTTGATAAATTATTCAACACAGATATATATATATATATATATAAATATAATATATTGATTTGGTTTATTTTGTTACTACTTTCTATAAAATTGAACAGATATTTATACATCTCTTCATTCTTTATTCGATCCGTCTACTCAAAAATTAGAATTTGTATTTTTTTAAACAAAATCAAATTTGTACAATTTATTTCTACATGATAAACAACATGAAAACTCTTTTGGTTTTTAATTAAATAATATTAATTTTGGAGTCTTTTTTCGAAAAGATCCTTAATTTAAATAGAAATAATTTTTAATTACAATTTAATTTAATTCTAACATTTTCATCAGATTATTTTGCAGCTTAAATATTTCAGATCACTCAAATAATAAAAAACCAGGCTTGTGTTTCCACACTAATTTAAACTCATGGTATTTACTGCAAGATTGTGATTTTTGTATACAACCATATATGTGACTCTTTAAATGTTTTTGTGGTGATATTTATTTAAATTAAGCTATTATATCTATTATTTAAGTAATGTTGAAGACCCGGGTAAAAAATTAATGAATCAGAATTAGTGTGGTTTAAAATCTTCAGATTTTATAAATTTATTTTATAAATGTTAAATATATCGTTAAAAAATATTAATAAAATTAAAATGTGTTATTCTCAATTTTAAATGTTTTGACTTTTAAGACAAAAGGTCTCACAATATGATATCTCACATTTAATGTACTTACTGATTTAGAAATGTTCACTTATTTTTTCATAGCTATACATTCCAAATAATTAATGCAACTATTATTATATGATAGATTTTTCTTATTCCAATTCATTTTAGAGATATTTCTTTTTATTAAAATTATTATTTTAAAGAGTTTTGCTTACCTGTTGCACTATATTTCTACAATGTGTCTGTTATTCAATTTATTCCAACCTATTATTGAATAACAGACACATTGTTGCACTATATTTCTACAATGTGTCTGTTATTCAATTTATTCCAACCTATTATTCCATTCTTAGTTTCTACCTTGGGGTTCTGCCAAAAATACTTGTGATCAAACTAAATAACTAAGTGTTATTACATTATCTCCCTGCATTTTGTTTTCAAAAATTGGAGTCGATTAATATAATTTTTTTTCAAAGAAATCACTAAGTAAAAGTGTTTGATATGATTAAATCATATGTTGTAAAACATGTCACTTTACAACTTGAAATTTTAAAATGTTTAAATTTTAAGAGCTTAAGAAATGTTTTTAGCATATTTAAGATAATTACGTAAGAAACTTAAATGCAAAAATAAATTGAAAATGAAATCTGATAATATGAAATGTAAACATCATATTGATTACTTATGTCAAATATTATACCACTTGCATAACTCCTACTTAGCCCCATCAGACAATGTTATTTTTATACTACAGAAATGGAAATAAATTAGAAAATCTATTATTTTTGTTCCCTATGTCATAAAAAATGTTTGTTTCTTTTGGATAGAAATAAATTTCCTGACTATTGTCTGATTAGCTCAAATGTGGTATATATTGTTTGTATTGTATAAATGATTTTCTCTTTTTCTTTTTTAAATGTCATTTTAAAAAACTTAGTAAACCCAATTTATTAAAATCTTGCTCTGATTGATTGCTAAATGTGTAGTTTTGTTCCAAATATGGCTCATTAGTGCAAAGAGGTTTCAGATAAAACAAGCAGATAATGTTATCTTGGTATTATACTTCTCACGCATTGAAAAGAGGTTATGATATTCAAGAAATAGTTATGTATAACTAGTTTTGTTTGTGAGTAACAGCTGTCTTATACAGTCATTTTTCCTATTGAACAAAAAATAATAATAATTTTTTTTTAATTATTGAAATTTTCTTTTTTTTAATTGTAGAAACTCTTGTTATAGGGTATATGTGAGATGGAATAAATAATATTATTTACTCTATCATTTCATATAGTTAAGGAATGGGGAGCATCAAAACTATTTAAATTTAGAAATAGTTGGGGGGGGTGGGGGGGGTGTTTGTTGGGGTTTTTTGGGGGTTTTTTTGCCACTGTAAATCTTAAATAAATTTACAGCCCTACTTAACAATTATATTTCTTCTAACAAATAAGTTAGGTATATATGTTAAAGAATAAAATAAAAATAATTTTGGTTTGCAACACATGAGCATTGATTTCAAGGGAAGCAACCTAAAACTGTCCATTTCTGTGCAATGAAAAGTAAATCCATCCATTTTCAATCCTTCATTTCAATTTTGATATTGATTTAAAATACGCTTTTATTTTGTTTTCTCATACCTACAGGATTTGTTTTTGTGTTTTATATTTTCAATGCATTAAGAAAATATTTGTAAAGTAAACTAAGTATACACATTTTCCCAGCTGATAATTTGATATAAATTATTGATCAGAAATCAAGACTTTCATGATACATTTCGAAAGTCTTGCTGAAATAATTTTAATCTTATTTTCGTATTAGTTAAAATAGTTTTTTATAAATTTTATTTACATTTGTGACATCTTTATCTTTTTAAATGCTGGAATAATGTTCATTCGGTGATTTTTTTTAAAATTACTTTTAGATTTCATCTGCTGCATCATTTCATAGTGCAAATTTCTACCATACTTTATATAAGGAGACTTAAATTTTATTATTTTTTCCTCTTCATTACAATTATTCTTGTCACTTCCTAGAGTTAAGGAAGGAAATTTTTGGCTCAAATGAATTATATCTGTCTCCAGTTTCTATTTTATATCTCAGTTATTTAATTAATGCTTTTAATATTAAAAACAATTACAAAATATATTTAATTAAACAAAATTCCTGAAAGGTGAAAATGGAATGTGACACTACTTTCATAAATACCATTTGAAAATTCAAATTTAAATTTTATTAATTTTTTAAAAAATCACTTTCTCTACAACAATGTCTTAAACACATAACACAGATCTGATTTAAATAAGCTACATCAGTTATTGTTTTCATCTTAAGTATTATCCAGTCAACAAATTTCTCATTGTGATTTTTTCGTGTGTTCTTATTTAAAAATTTCTTTTGCTTCAATATGGCCTCTTGAAGAATTTGTCCGTCCATTTAAATAATTAATGCATAAAAATAAATGATACTTTTCATGATGCTTGAAAAAATTAAATAGTTTTAATTTAATTTTCTCATTTGAGTATGGTCTTTTTGTCTGAAGAGTATGTAATAAAGTGATCCACACTTTTATAATCTTTTGACTTATTCAGTTGTTTTTGTTACCTTTTTTTGTTGTTTGCCATCAACTTCCTTGTTAACAAAGCACTTTAAAAATTCTGAAATATTTGCAAAATCAAATGTGATAGCTCTAAAAAAAATACAAGACAATGAATATTATGTTTTTGTGTCTAACACAGCAGCGAGGGAGAAAATGGAACTTACTGTTCTATTATCGTGAAGTCGTTAAATGCCAGGAGCAGTTTTCTGAAATGTTTATCTTTTTAATGAATATTGTTTACCTGTTTAAAAAAGTGTTATGAAGATTCTGAAACTTTTTTCTGTATCATAATGATAAACTGAATGTACTAGAAAATCATGGTCATTTGCTGCAATCAGCAGTCTAAATAAAATGGCATCTTGCAAAAAATAAATTTTGTAATTATTCTTATGGGGCAAAGTAACAATTTATAATCTATAAATTCAACATAACGCCACTTTAGAAAAACAAGGTTCTATGTGAAATTTTGGTCGAACCGAGATATTCGCATCTGAAAATTTGATTTAAGTAGGCCTAAATAGATTTAGAACCGTGTTATTATGTACTTCCTACAAAATTGCCTCAAAATACAGCCAACATATTTTTTACCTTGATAGATTAATACATGGACTAAAATATGGTGGCACTGGTGGCTTTAACTCATTTTTGTCTCAAATTCGTCTTACTTAGAACCTTGTTATTCTAAGGGGGTGATAATACTTCTTAACCAAAAAATAATTACTACTCAAAAATAAATAAAACTTTACAGTAACTGAGTTGCATCTCATGTCATAAACTCAGGGCCGACACCATTAACTGTGATAGACACCATTGACTGTGATAGACACCATTGACTGTGATAGACACCATTAACTGTGATAGACACCATTAACTGTGATAGACACCATTAACTGTGATAGACACCATTAACTGTGATAGACACCATTAACTGTGATAGACACCATTAACTGTGATAGACACCATTGACTGTGATAGACACCATTAACTGTGATAGACACCATTGACTGTGATAGACACCATTAACTGTGATAGACACCATTAACTGTGATAGACACCATTAACTGTGATAGACACCATTAACTGTGATAGACACCATTGACTGTGATAGACACCATTGACTGTGATAGACACCATTAACTGTGATAGACACCATTGAACTGTGATAGACACCATTAACTGTGATAGACACCATTAACTGTGATAGACACCATTGACTGTGATAGACACCATATGTGAGACACATGTGATAGACACCATTGAATGTGATAGACACCATTGACTGTGATAGACACCATTAACTGTGATAGACACCATTAACTGTGATAGACACCATTAACTGTGATAGACACCATTAACTGTGATAGACACCATTGACTGTGATAGACACCATTGACTGTGATAGACACCATTAACTGTGATAGACACCATTGACTGTGATAGACACCATTAACTGTGATAGACACCATTGACTGTGATAGACACCATTGACTGTGATAGACACCATTAACTGTGATAGACACCATTAACTGTGATAGACACCATTAACTGTGATAGACACCATTAACTGTGATAGACACCATTAACTGTGATAGACACCATTGACTGTGATAGACACCATTAACTGTGATAGACACCATTAACTGTGATAGACACCATTAACTGTGATAGACACCATTAACTGTGATAGACACCATTGAATGTGATAGACACCATTGAATGTGATAGACACCATTGAATGTGATAGACACCATTGAATGTGATAGACACCATTGAATGTGATAGACACCATTAACTGTGATAGACACCATTGACTGTGATAGACACCATTAACTGTGATAGACACCATTAACTGTGATAGACACCATTAACTGTGATAGACACCATTGAATGTGATAGACACCATTGAATGTGATAGACACCATTGAATGTGATAGACACCATTGAATGTGATAGACACCATTGACTGTGATAGAAACCATTGACTGTGATAGACACCATTGACTGTGATAGACACCATTAACTGTGATAGACACCATTAACTGTGATAGACACCATTGACTGTGATAGACACCATTAACTGTGATAGACACCATTAACTGTGATAGACACCATTAACTGTGATAGACACCATTAACTGTGATAGACACCATTAACTGTGATAGACACCATTGAATGTGATAGACACCATTGAATGTGATAGACACCATTGAATGTGATAGACACCATTGAATGTGATAGACACCATTAACTGTGATAGACACCATTAACTGTGATAGACACCATTAACTGTGATAGACACCATTAACTGTGATAGACACCATTAACTGTGATAGACACCATTAACTGTGATAGACACCATTGAATGTGATAGACACCATTAAATGTGATAGACACCATTAACTGTGATAGACACCATTAACTGTGATAGACACCATTAAATGTGATAGACACCATTAACTGTGATAGACACCATTGACTGTGATAGACACCATTAACTGTGATAGACACCATTGACTGTGATAGACACCATTGACTGTGATAGACACCATTGACTGTGATAGACACCATTGACTGTGATAGACACCATTAACTGTGATAGACACCATTGACTGTGATAGACACCATTAACTGTGATAGACACCATTGACTGTGATAGACACCATTAACTGTGATAGACACCATTAAATGTGATAGACACCATTAACTGTGATAGACACCATTGACTGTGATAGACACCATTGACTGTGATAGACACCATTAACTGTGATAGACACCATTGACTGTGATAGACACCATTAACTGTGATAGACACCATTGACTGTGATAGACACCATTAACTGTGATAGACACCATTGACTGTGATAGACACCATTAACTGTGATAGACACCATTGACTGTGATAGACACCATTGACTGTGATAGACACCATTGACTGTGATAGACACCATTGACTGTGATAGACACCATTAACTGTGATAGACACCATTAACTGTGATAGACACCATTAACTGTGATAGACACCATTGACTGTGATAGACACCATTGACTGTGATAGACACCATTGACTGTGATAGACACCATTGACTGTGATAGACACCATTGACTGTGATAGACACCATTGACTGTGATAGACACCATTAACTGTGATAGACACCATTAACTGTGATAGACACCATTGACTGTGATAGACACCATTAACTGTGATAGACACCATTGACTGTGATAGACACCATTAACTGTGATAGACACCATTAACTGTGATAGACACCATTAACTGTGATAGACACCATTAAATGTGATAGACACCATTAAATGTGATAGACACCATTAACTGATAGACACCATTGACTGTGATAGACACCATTAACTGTGATAGACACCATTAACTGTGATAGACACCATTGAATGTGATAGACACCATTGAATGTGATAGACACCATTAACTGTGATAGACACCATTAACTGTGATAGACACCATTAACTGTGATAGACACCATTGAATGTGATAGACACCATTAAATGTGATAGACACCATTAACTGTGATAGACACCATTGAATGTGATAGACACCATTGACTGTGATAGACACCATTAACTGTGATAGACACCATTGACTGTGATAGACACCATTGACTGTGATAGACACCATTAACTGTGATAGACACCATTAACTGTGATAGACACCATTAACTGTGATAGACACCATTGACTGTGATAGACACCATTGACTGTGATAGACACCATTGACTGTGATAGACACCATTAACTGTGATAGACACCATTGACTGTGATAGACACCATTGACTGTGATAGACACCATTAACTGTGATAGACACCATTAACTGTGATAGACACCATTAACTGTGATAGACACCATTAACTGTGATAGACACCATTAACTGTGATAGACACCATTAACTGTGATAGACACCATTGACTGTGATAGACACCATTGACTGTGATAGACACCATTAACTGTGATAGACACCATTAACTGTGATAGACACCATTAACTGTGATAGCGGGTGTAGTAGACATATGGGGGAGGTTGGATAAAGTACCGGATGTATTTGGATGGGTGGCGTAGACACATAGAGGAGGTTGGATAAAGTACTGGATGTATTTGGATGGGTGGCGTAGACATATGGGGGAGGTTGGATAAAGTAGCGGATGTATTTGGATGGGTGGCGTAGACACATAGAGGAGGTTGGATAAAGTACCGGATGTATTTGGATGGGTGTTGTAGACACATATGGGGGAGGTTGGATAAAGTACCGGATGTATTTGGATGGGTGGCGTAGACACATATAGAGGAGGTTGGATAAAGTACTGGATGTATTTTGACGGGTGGCGTAGACACATGGAGGAGGTTGGATAAAGTACCGGATGTATTTGGATGGGTGGCTTAGACACACGTGGTATATTGGGTGGAGTTTTAAAAAAACAGTAGACTCTAAAATTGTTTCTGCAATAAAAGGGTTGTTGCTAGTTACTTATTTGAATATGCTAAAATCGGCACTGTAAGAATGAGATCAGTGGGGAATTTTGGTAGACAGAAAACTGAGGTGGTTTGAGAAGAGAAATGCAAAAAACTGAGGTGGTTTGAGAAGAGAAATGCAGGAAACTGAGGTGGTTTGAGAATAGAAATGCAGAAAACTGAGGTGGTTTGAGAAGAGAAATGCAGAAAACTGAGGTGGTTTGAGAAAAGAAATGCAGGAAACTGAGGTGGTTTGAGAAGAGAAATGCAGGAAACTGAGGTGGTTTGAGAAGAGAAATGCAGGAAACTGAGGTGGTTTGAGAAGAGAAATGCAGGAAACTGAGGTGGTTTGAGAAGAGAAATGCAGAAACTGAGGTGGTTTGAGAAGAGAAATGCAAGAAACTGAGGTGGTTTGAGAAGAGAAATGCAGGAAACTGAGGTGGTTTGAGAAGAGAAATGCAGGAAACTGAGGTGGTTTGAGAAGAGAAATGCAAGAAATCAAATAAAATATGTTGGATACTCTCTATGAAAAAGATATATACTTGTAATATATCAAATATGTGTTGGCCTGTTCAACCCAAGAATCTACTGTTAGAAACATTATAGGTGTTCGTTACATAAATAACCTCATTCTAAAATGAAATATCCAAGCTTGTTAGGCCTATAGTAACAGAAATGCTAGTTCTTAGAATACACCTAAAGTTTTCAAAAAGCCAGGAACTGGTCACTATTGATATTTTAGACGAATGAGACTACCTAGACCTAGAATTCATTACATATTTTTCCTACTTCCTGTGTTGTTTCATGTGTACGGAGCTTTAAGAGCTACCAAGCTTGTTAATGACTGTGCCCGATCTGCGATGGGAAATGCAAGTTCCAAAGTAACAACTCAATAAAATATGATTTAAGTATAAAAGTGTTCATGGTCAATTGCGACTCAGACTTAGTATATTATATACATACATGCAGAGGCGTCACTAGGGTTGGTGTCACCCGGGGCGGTAGCTCATGGTGTCACCCCTTCACGACTGAAGGGGCCGTCCATAAATGACGTCACGCAAGGTTGCCGATTTTTACCCCACCCTCCCCCAGCGTCATACTTTGTCACAAAAACTTAGACCCCACCCCTTTTTTACGATATGACGTCATAAAGCTTTGACACCCCTCCCCCAAGCCGTATTTTCTCAATAAAAATTAGCATGTTGCAAATTATTTTTTGTCATTTAAATATGTGATTAGGGTAAGTCTGCACTGTAATATCGTAACACGCGTGAAGTCATTGAAAACGTAATTAAATAAATGGTAAACAATCAAATATTTAAGTGGAACTTTTATTTAAAGTTTCGCGTTTTTGATGTGACGTCACATTTCTTAAACACCCCGCTCCTCGTACCACATCGTCACAGATGCGTGGACCCATGGGGGGGGCTATGGCGGATTAAAAGGGGGGGTTGCTGAACGGGCTAAAGCCCCCAATAATTTAAGGGCCCCCAAACTTTTTATGAATTATATTGTATAATAAAGATGCAGGCCATTATGTGTGTACGATTCCTTGAAAATGCCTTGGACAGTCATACGGCAATGCTGTAAATGAGTAGGAAGTATAACGGAAACCAGGCTATTCTTCGTGAGCAGTGCATTGTAGCTCATTATGTGCCGTGCACAGCTCATTCCTTTAATTTGGTTGGGAAAAGAGCAGCAGGTTGTACTACTGCGGTCAGATTTTTTTGTCTTCTGCAAAATCTTTATACCCGACTTGTTGCATCTACTCATCGTTGACAGGTACTTCAAAAACATATGAAATTGATACATGCTAACAAAGCTTGTCTGACACAAGATGGTCAGCCTGACATTATGCTGTAAGGTCTGTTAATAGCTCATACCATGAGAATATCGCAGCACTGGAAGAATTAGCAACGAATGAAAATCAGCCACGTGACTGCCGACTTGAAGAAGAAGGATTTCTAAAGGAAATTGAACAACTGGAAGTCGCTATCTTATATTTTACTTGACATTTGGGAAACAATTTTAGAAAGGAAGTCTCTCATTGAGTTTGTTAAAAAAATAGCATTCTTAATTTTATTCCTATGAAGACAAAGGAAAGGAAAAGTCCGTGGTAAAATCAGTGTAAACAATCTTCAATACTATCAAACAAAAAAGAAAGCGTCAGTTTGATAAAGGGACATCAACAAAACAGTATTCTCCTGAAGAAAAAATTCAAGATTGAGGTATTTCTGGTAATCATTGACAAACTTTCTTAAGCCCTACAACATTGGTTATGTGCATATAAATACATCCATGAGGATTTGGCTTTCTTACAAACCTAACTGAGCTCAGCACTTTCGCCACCCGATGGGCAGTAGCCAAGTTAATGGAAGAACATTCAAGTGATTTCGAAGAAGGGGTCGGGTACATCCGAAGCAACCGTTTCGTCCCCCTCAATTTACTAGCAACGCCATCGAGCGGTGCCGGTTAAGGGCCAGGAGCGCCAGTACGGATTAGCAAAAAGTGCCGCGAAGAACGCATTGGGCGCCAGCTCTGAGGAAACCTTCCAGTGGGGGTTGCACCCTAGGTAGGTCTTTGATGATCCCCCGGTCTGCGGCGGTCCTAACCATGGAGACCCGTGTGATTTGCCGGGATGGCGCCAAAATGGTAGCGGGTCGTAGTAGGAAATTCCACCACCTCCTTTTGAGGGCAACTTAGTGGGAGGCATCTTCGACTGTATGTCCTGGATGCCCAGGTGGCCGCTTCAGAAGTGACCACTTTTGGGGGGGGGTCCTCAGCTGTTACGTCCCTTTGGTGGCCAGATGGCTAAGGGGGTCTTCCGGGAAGACCCATAAAGAGCACTAGGCTCGGGCTTCTGATTTTCTTCCACATGTAGGTTCATGAGTGATTTCGAAGACTGCTTACCTTCAGAATTAGTCCAATTTTCAGAACTCTTTAAAAAGTTATTGTCCAGCCCCAGGCTCAGAGTAAGGAAAAGGAATTAGCACAAAGCGAAACTCAAAAAACTTGCACAGAGCTAAAAAAAATTTGCTGCGTTTGAATGAGCTATATTTCACAAAGTCCTTTACAAATGTACACATCGCACTTCGCATCTATCTTTCAATGATGACATCAAACTGGAGCTGAGAGCGATCCTTTTCAAAGTTGAAAAGAATATATAATGAGTTAAAATTTGCATGGGACGAAAAAGGCTGAATATGCTCTCTCTAATGAGCATTGAAAAGGCACTTGTAAGCTTACTCAGCTTTATTGACTTGATTGAAAACTTCGCCATTTGAAAAATTCGCAAATGAAAGTTGCAGGTTGAAATAATAATCATACATATTTTTCAATAATTTTTGTAATTTCAAATAGAGAAAAGAATTCGTTACCTCATGAATTTTTTTTTAAATACGGAGTAACGCGTAATTCTATTCTTTACGGGGGCGCGTTCGTAAGCACTAAACAGCGTAAGTCTGGATGGGACCGTCGTAACCGGATGACTACCTGTATATAAACACGCATATCTATGCTTTCACGCCTTTAATAAATATATATATAAAAAATATTAAATCAAAGACATTGAAATCATAATTTTCCTCAAGAAAAACATCAACAAAGAAAACCCATCTTTTGATATATTTTTTTCTTGGTGGGGGTGGGGGGTGATAAAAATCGTATTCCCCCACACCCCACTGTGGTGGAAGGAGTCGTGAGGTGGGATTCGTTCATGCTGTCGGGTGTCCAAGCCTAAATGGCTTTATAACTTTTAAAACAGAAGAAACTGCCTCTTTCATTCCAGCCTTTTTTAAAGATCTCTCTGCTGCGACTATTTCTTTTCTTTTTTTCCTAATCTGTTTTAATGTTCTTCGTGTGTTGGGACTGTTTTATTATTGCAAGTTAACTGATATTTTTTAATAAGAATTTTCGCGTTTAACGTATTTCATTGTGTATCTTAATATTTTTCTAGAATAAAAAAATTGTCATCTTTTGTTTTCTGACATAAAATCGTACACAGTAAAATTTTAGGCTCGGGTGTCACCCCCTGATGGGTGTCACCCGGGGCCGCCCGCATTCCCCCCTAGTGACGCCACTGCATACATGTATGAGTATGTGTGTATGTATGTTTAACTATGGGGAGAGCGAGAGAGAGAGAAGGGGGGAGAGCATCTGCATGTACCGTTATCTAGCGAAAATCGATATTTGGGAAATAGGCAAAAGAATATTAATTGCTACAACCAAAATTTGAAGATCGGAAATATCTTATCTTATCTTCCTATCTGTTTACAGACGCTCCTTCTATACAAAAGATTATTGCGTCCTACGCTTATCTATGGTTTGTGTTTAGTCCTGCATTAAACAAGATAAATCTTCCTGATTTATCTTGTTTAATAGCCTTTATTTTTGATAAATTGAAAACTACTAAACTAACTAGACTACTAATATTAATTTCATCGATATTTTACAATGTTTTGAAATATTTATTGAGAAAACATTTTCTTGTTAATGAGTTCTTAAGTCTGATGCGGATGCTAACTTTCTGCTTAAGGCCCAAAATATTGTAGATTTTTAAAAAATTTCAACAACGTAATTATTTTTAAAGTATATTAGTATATACAGTGACTTTTACAGTGACATTATTTACGTTTATTGAAATGTGTAAACTGTTAAGAGTAACAAAGAAAAAGAAACAAATAAATTCAAAATATTTCATTCGTGGAAAAGAACTAACCTAAGGGGCCGTCCTTAAAGTACGTCACGCCATTTTTGACCATTTTTAACCCCCCCCCCGGGTCACAAACCTCGGAACCCCCCCCCTCCCCTAAGTACGTCCCACTTTTGAACTAATTTTTTTAATTAACTAAATAATAAAGATTTAATATAAAACACCGTGACATCACACATGGCCGGACCCCCTCCCCCTATCACAAACGGTCACACTTTCTTACACCCCGTGCCCCCCCCCTCTGGCGCGTGACGTACTTTATGGAAGGCCCCAAAACTAAAGATGCAAAATACTAAGGAGTAATAATAAATGAGAACCTATCGTGGAATCCTCATGTCGATGAAATTATTTTTAAAAATCAAACAAAACCTTAGCCTTTATAAAAAGAAACTTTTACCATGTAATAAAAATATAAAACTAAAATGCTTTATCACTTTGGTGAGACCTGTACTAGAATATGCATCTTCTGTATGGTACCCATCCACCAAAGAAAACATTGATTAACTAGAACAAATTAAAAGAAGAGCTTCCAGATTCATTACTGAAGAATACTCAAAACTGACAAGAATAATACCATTAGAAAATCATTAAACCCTGAAACACTAGAGGATCTTAAGAGGAACCAAAGTAAAGTATTAATTATGCTTAAAGCAATTAATTCTAATTTAAATATACAACTCAAAGATAACTTAATACAACCCTCAGACAGACATATGGATAAAACACCTTTCTTATTCAGTATGCAAGAACAAACACATACAAATTCTCTTTCTTCCCGTCCAGAATTTGTACGTGGAATGGGTTGCCTGAAGAAACCAGGAAAACCAACACTTTATCAACATTTACAACTCTTATAAGAATGCAGGACTAGACACAAACTATAGATAAGCGTAGGACGCAATAATCCTCTGTATAGACATAGAAGGACCGTCTGTAACAGACAAGATAAGATTAGAAGTGCTGGCTTAGTTTTAAAAAAATATATAATGGTTTCAATTTCAAATTAGATCATGTGTGTTTGTTGAGCGTGAAATTTAAAACAGAAAAAAATTTAAATAAATAAAAATAAAAAATGCAGGAAAATTTTATTGAGTTTGAGTCAAGCTCATTTATTATAAGCAAGGGAACTAATGCTTGTAAGTAAAATTTGTTTAGTAGAGGGCGCTACATGACATTCATGTCGGCTTTCATTCTTTGCAAATCGCATCACAAATTCACGAACAAACTATTGTATAAATAATTCGCCAGAAATGTAAATTCATAGTTTAATATTTTGCATAATCAGCATTATTATATTAACCTCTGATGGAGTTTTAATTTTTTATGAATTGTTATAAGACATTTGGCTAAAATAATATTGGCATCGCAATAATTTGAAGCCAAGCACGGGCGCAGGAAATCTTGAACCTGGTGACTGGTGATGTACTGATGTACGTATTTAATAGCAGTTGTCATTTGTGGACGCCAACTTCTTAATTACATACTCTATTACAAATGTAAGTGATACTAAGTGTGCAGTGTTTCAGATATTTAAGTTTGAGTATATCTAAAATCTATAACGATCGGATAGACCCTCACTAAAACAAACTTCAGGTTACTTCAGTGTCTTCAGTCAGAGTCAGTGGTCTTCAGTCATCAGTGTCTTCAGACTCAAACTTGAAACTTCAGCTGTACTTAAAAACTCAACTTTAACTGAAGGGAGGCGTTATATGGAGATTTTCCCAATAACGTAAGGTGTTATTCAGAGATTTATTTCCGAAAAACAAAATCTCCGTATTTTTAATTTTTGCCTCGTTCTAATTTCAAATTTAGTTTTAGTCTCACTCAGTACTCTCAGTCTTACTAGTCTTAGTATATGATATATGGCATACCCCACGGATATGTAGTCTGCTTTGTCTTTTCAGCTCTATTTGATTGGTAATTTTAGGAATGTAAAATTGATTTCATTAGTTCTAGCCCCAATAATAAAGTAACTAAGGCATACTTCTGGATGGCTGACAATTAGCTGGTCTTGGTTTTGTTTTGTCATTTATCATAGTAATATACTATAGTATTAGTAGTAACAGTGAACAGTAAAGTAAATTAGTAAAGTATAATGTTGATATATTTACATGTGTCATACTAGTCATAGTCTTAAAGTGGTATTGGGGGTTTCAGGTATTTTTTGTTTAGTCCTTGCTAATACATTAATAATAATAATTACTTCATTTTAGTTTTGGACTTAGACTTTTATATATAAAAACAAGTAATAAAAACTCGAATGAGTATTTAAACTAGGGGTCTACCGATATCTGGATATCTGCAATATCGGTAGCATGTAAAGACCCCGATATTGACGTCACCGATATTTTTTTTACGTAAAAAAAAATACACACACGAAAAAACCCTATCATTTAGATTTACAATATCTCGACGAATTAATAAAATTAATATATCGACCCCCGATACCGGTATTGAAATAGCCAAAAGAGTCCTAGTATTAATATGTACAGCCACGATGCAGTATGCCATGTGCTATGATATTGTTTAGGTATCGGCCAATTTTCGTATACTCTGAAATACTGTGTAACTAGTGCCAATACCAAGTATACCGTAATTGCTCTAATAAATGGATAACATGTAAACATTATGTTGACGTAATTGCTCTAATAGCAAAGATGCACGCAGAATTGCAGATGTCTAAAACATTTAGTTTCTTATGGAATAACAAAATGTACCGTGTGCAGACTTGTTGTCATTGGCAGCCATTGATCGCTCAACCTCATTTTCACTCTATTACAATTACATGTACTTTGTTCTCATTGTTTCATTCATAAAAGGTGGCCGTGTGCAAAAGCCATTAAACTATTTGTTAGAATTAATAATTATGAGTTCCTAATTTTGCATGTACATTTTTATAAAGGAAGGTTCGTTTTGTCATGAGTCTTATATAGGTCATGAATTGGAACTTGTAAACACATCAGAAACTTCGTTTCGGCCACACACAAAAAATCGGTAATATCTGCAAAACTGCATATCGGCAGACCCCTAAATTATAAAATATAAATAATTACGAGTGATAAATTTAAGAATGACGTCATCAAATATGACCGCTGTTATTTTATGTCCTAACAAATACTCATATCGGGAAAAAATATCGGTAATATCGGCCAAAATGCATATCGGTAGACCCCTAATATAAAATGTAAATAATTAGGAGTGATAAATTTAAGAATGACGTCATCAAATAAGACCGCTGGTTTTTGTCATTACAAACACTCATATTGGCACTCATATGGGAAAAAAATATCGGCAATATCGGCAAAATGCATATCGGTAGCCCCCTAATTGAAATATAAATAATTACGAGTTATAAATTGAAGAATGACGTCATCTAATATGACCGCTGGTATTTGTCCTATAAAATACTCATATTTGCACTCATTTCAGAAAAAAAAATTCGGTAATATCGGCAAAAATGCATATCGGTAGTCCCCAAATATAATAGATAAATAATTACTAGTGATAAATTTAGGAATGGCGTCATCAAATATGACCGCTGGTTTGTGTCCTAACAAATACTCATATCGGCAAAAAAAATATAGGTAGTATCGGCAATATCGTCAAAAAATGTATATCGGTAGACCCCTAATTTAAACACAATTTCCAAAAAGAATTTCTGATTATTTATTCAAGGGAAATCATTCTAGATTCCATTAAAAGTCGATTCAAATAAGTAATTCTGAAATTAAACACAATATGACGACATCTCCCCTCACGCTACATCACACCAAGAATGTGTCAATATAATGCCCACCACGCAACAATCTAACATAAACATTCACAAACCGGGAAAACCTCATTAACTATCATTCTAGATTACATTTAAAGTCATTTCAAATCAATATCAATAACTTTGAAACTAAACAAAACAATTGCTTTAAAAAATTGCTTCTAAAATTACGGGAGTCGAACGAAACGAGATTTTTAGAAAAATTCCTTCTCCAACATTGTTCTAAATATTATTAGCTATTGTTTGATGTCTGTTTCAACCCGATAGGTGTTGCGGTTTGCGAGAAATTGACAAAATACTGATTTTTTTTTGGTGATTTTTTTTGTTTTTTGATTTTCCAGGAAATCCAGTAAACCTTTTCGGTATTTTTTTGGCCGTTGCATATCCTTGGGACCTCCTTAGCATATTTGAAAAAGATCAGAACCTGAATTGCTGGTGTTAATGTACTGGAGTCAGTACTTCTGACACCATGTAATAGTAAAAGTCTTGCTCCTTGGTCAACTTATCATACTATGTACAGTAGAACCCAGTTAAGTCGACAGCCAAAAGTTTGCCAAAAGGCGTTGAGATAACCGATGATCTAGTTAACCGAAAATCGATATGGCGGCAAAATATTAACATGTGCTTGAAATTTCTTTATGTACATGATGTGCGTTAATTAATGATGGGACGATTAATCGGAATCATATCGGGACCCTAATATTTCTTCACTCTTTGCTAAGGTTGTTAAGACCGTTAGTTTTTAAGGACCGTTTAAATTTAACCCTTTGTTGCGTTAGCACTGTTTTATCCCTAGTACATAACGAATTCAGCTACTCCTGTCCCGCCACGTTGGGCGGGTCTGTTGGTGACATCGTGTCACCTCTCTTGCGCGCTCCCAGTTAACAATAAGTGTTTTTTTTTAATGGGGCTTGATGTTTGTTACACTGTTTCTGAGTTAGCATCATTCACAGCAGTGATTCCCAGATTGAGCGATACTGTGCCTTGGGGGGCACTTGCGTGACTTTCCTTACAAGCTACACTTATAAATAACCCGCCCCGTGTAACCTACACATCCCCTCATTGTCCTCGAACCATTCTCTTCCAAACCATAAAACTTTTTATAAGACGCGAGCGAAAATACGGTAGTGAGATGGTGAGTGGCATCGATAAACAACATTTTCAACAGCTGGCGATTGGCATAGTACCAGAAGTAACACAGCGCCGAGAGCTGAACGCAAGCGGGCTGTGACGTCACCAGCAGACCTGGCGAGGCAGAAATTTGATGCCTTCCCTTGGTTATAAAAAATCATAACTAACATTTTCAAAAGCTGGAGATTAGTCATGGGGATCGAGATAACCAACGTTAAGTGGCAAATTTGGCCCTTTTTTTGTACTCAAGATATTAGAGTTCGGCAACTTAAAAGAATCGACATAACCGATGAGAAAATGCTAAGACAAAGAGAGAATTTGGCGGTTCCAATAAAAAACGTCAACTTAATAGGGTTGGCGAGTTAACCGTGGTCAAGTTAAGTGGGTTCTACTGTAATAGAGTAATAGTATAATAATAGTCTTGAGGCACTTCTGACTCTATGTAATAGTCTATCTATGTAGAGTATATTTGGCTGACAATAATTTTCTATTTTAGCAAACTCTTAAACACTACTCCTAAACTCATAATTATAAATTATAGTTCATTGAAAGTAATTGAAAAGACAAATGCGAAAGAACGAGAAAAAAAAAGATGCTCAACTGAAACTGGAACCTCATACCTGATACCTTTAGTATACAATTCTTGCACACTACCATGAGACCAAAGAAACTTGTTGACAATTTCGACTTTTAAGAATTCTTATATCAGAAGCTATTAAGTGTTTATTTTATTTTACTGTAGTACCTGCTATTGGTAGCCGAGTACCAATAGACCCTTCCAAAAGTAAAAAGTATGTGTAAAAATATCACACTGTGTCATGAACCACCAATTAATCGACAAGTAGCACTGACGTGTTTAAATTTAAATTAATCGTCACATGACCAGCCAAAAATCTCCATATGACGCTTAGCATTATGGGAAATAAATCTCAGTAAAACGCTCAGTGTTAAAAGGGGGGGGGGATTTTAAATCAATAATCTTTAATTCATAAGCCATAACTAAAACTAAGAGAAAATATTTATGAAGATACCAATTCACCTGTCTAAAAGAAGTTGAGTTATATTTTTTTTTAAAATTGTTTAAATTTATGTGTGTGTGTTTGAATTGTTAAATTTCATTTTGTCAGCGTGGGCAACAATGTGGTAATTCAGACTCATTCTCTGTTTCTTATTTAGAAACTGTAAGGTATATAATATATAAGTATATGACCCCGTTACCTTTCGGTATTCACTGGTCATCGGCTTATGTTTCCTGCATCCAGGTTAATCGGCACGTGAAGTGTGACCCTTATTTTGCTCACCAAGTTTTTATTTTTTAGTATTCAATAATCTATTGATTACACAAAATTTTCAGGCAAATTTACAAACTAATTAAAATTTACAAAACAATGAACACAGGAATGATGATGATAAACAAAAAATGTTTAAATGAAAATCTAGAAATTACTTTTAGTTGTCTGTAATTATGTCATAGGCTTTATATCAACTGTCAATAGTAAAATTTTAAAAAATGGTGAGAATAGTACACAAATTGTGTCAAAATCATATGAAACTGGAAAGTCACTTCATATAGGCCTATTGAAAGATACAATAACACTTGTTTTAAGCTTAATTTTAATGTGCAAAAAAAGAAGTACAGAGCAGATGTTGTGAGATTGGCAAAGTATTACATAATCCCCACATGTTTTTTATCTTTTCACCTGTAAATGGTTCAAACTGATTACACCAGGATTCTATGAATACTATTAAAAGATGTCAGTAAAACGAAATCAGTAAACTTAATACATGTAGATATTTTTTAATGAATGCATTTATAAATATATGTGTTACTATTTTTGTTTGAAGCGCTGTGAGCCCAGGTGCTTGCTGGTGTACTGTACTATCTTATTTCTCAAATAATTATTTTAGAAGTGTGTTTACATTGAAGCACAGTTTTTTAGTACTCATTATTTTGTTGTAAATTAAAAACAAAACATTGCAGAACCAGTGCAGTTGAGTAAAATGAAAAACAGACTAATGCCATGATATTCTCTGATAAGGCTTAGCTTTTGAAATTGAACAAAATCTTTTAGTATTTTCATTTCATAATAATAATTCGAGGACACATATAGCCCCGTACCCAGCTAGCCTAGCAGCTGGGCTCACAGCACTTTAATAAGCCTTAAATATTTATGTGCATATAAGATTGCAGCTGTATATTGTCTTAAACATGTCTTATATACACTTAAATATGGTAGACTATCTTACTTGGATTTAAAAATAATATATACATTACATTAAAACAAGTACTCACTAATATTTAAGTTGAATTTTTTAAAAACGTAATTAATTCTTAATTAAATTGAATATTAGACTAAAATTAATTTGATAATCATTTCTTAGTTAATTGATGTCAGGATTGATAGAGTAAGAATTGATAGATAGCATTTAAAAAATGACATGCATCGCAAATTCTCTTGAATTTTTAAAGTTTTTTATAATTTTATAATTATTTTCATTAGGGCTGCGGAAATTAACGATTAATTAATCGATTAATTGTTAAAAATTTAATTGATTAAAATTTAAGAAAATATCTGTGGTATTTTTTCAAATTTATTAATCATTTATTTTATTTTTTTTACTTACATACTTTTCCCTCGTATTATTATTATTTATTTAGACTTGCATACGTAAACAAAAAAGGTTTTTCTTCCTTATTTCCTGCATAGCAGAACGAATTTGCTGTGTTGCGTCACAAAATGTGGGAGCCCATGGAATTACCTCGACTTAACCGATTTTGCAAAATAATGAATCGCAACTTAATGGGATCTTTATACAGTAGAACCCGGTTAAGCTGACGACTGGGGTAGGGGTCTACCGATATCGGCACGATATCTGGATATCGACAATATCGGTATCAGTAGCATGTAAAGGTCCCGATATTGACGTCACCGATATTTCATAATAAGTGACATTTTGACCCCCAAAAAAAAACGGAAACAAAAAAACTATCATTTAGATTTACAATATCTCGACAAATTAATATATCGACCCCGATACCGGTATTTAAATAGTCAAAAGAGTCCTAGTAATAATATGTGCAGCCACGATACAGTGTGCTATGTGCTTTGATATTGTTTAGGTATCGGACGATTTTCGTATACTCAGAAATACTGTGTAAATAGTGCCGATGCCAAGTATACCGTAATTGCTCTAATAAATGTATAACATGTAAACATTATGTTCACGTAATTGCTCTAATCGCAAAGATGCACGCAGAATCGCAGATGTCTAAAACATTTCGTTTTGTATGGAATAACAAAATGTACCATGTGCAGACTTGTTGTCATTGGCAACCATTCAACCTTCAGCCTCATTTTCACTCTATTACTATTGTACTTTGTTCTCATTGTTGCATTCATAAAAGGTGGCCGTGTGCAAAAGCCATTAAACTATTTGTTAGAATTAATAATAATGAGTCCTAATATGCTTGTACATTTTTATAAAGGACGGTTCGTTTTGTTATGAGTCCCATGTAGGTCGTGATCTGGAACTTGTAAACACATCGGAAACTTCGTTTCGGGAAAAAAAATCGGTAATTTTGGCAAAACTGGATATCGGTAGACCCCTTAATTATAAGATATAAATAATTACGAGTGATAAATTTAAGAATGACGTCATCAAATATGACCGCTGTTATTTTTGTCCTAACAAATACTCATATCGGAAAAAAATATCGGTAATATCGACAAAAATGCTTATCGGTAGACCCCTAATATAAAATGTAAATAATTAGGAGTGATAAATTTAAGAATGATGTCATCAAATAAGGCCGCTGTTTTTTGTTCTAACAAATATTCATATCGGAAAAAAATATCGGTAATATCGGCGAAAATGCATATAATTGCTGCATATCGGTAGTCCCCTAATATAATAGATAAATAATTAGGAGTGATAAATTTAAGAATGATGTCATCAAATATGACCGCTGGTTTTTGTCCTAACAAATACCCTATCGGCACTCATATCGGAAAAAAATATCGGTAATATCGGCAAAAATGCATATCGGTAGACCCCTAATATAAAAGATAAATAATTACAAGTGATAAATTTAAGAATGACGTCATCAAATATGACCGCTGGTTTTTGTCCTAACAAATACTCATATCGGCACAAAAAATATCGGTATCGGCAAAAAGGCATATCGGTAGACCCCTAACTAGGGGTTTGCCAAAAGTCGTCGAGATAACCGATGATCGAGTTAAACGAAAACCAATATGGCAGCAAAATATTAACATGTGCTTGAAATTTCTTTATGTACATCAGGGGTCTCCAAACTTTTCAGTCGGAGGGACCGGATTAACTGTCAAAAAGTGGTTGGGGGGCCGACTACACACTATAGGTCCAAATAAGAAAGAATCAAAACATAGATGTTGTTTTTAATTATATATTTAATATTATTATATTTATAATATTAATATTATTTAATACAGACAGTAGACAGTAATGGCTGTGGTTTTCCTTTACTTTCTAGGAAGTCATGTATTTCCTTTCTTAATTCAAATACTCTACTCAGAACTTTCTCACAACTTAGCCATCTTACTGCTGTGTAATATGGTAAATCTTGCGATTCTGTGTCTGTATCTTTCAACATATCTCTGAACTGTCTATGGTTGAGCCCATGTGACCTTATTAAATTCACCATCTTCACCACAGGATTCAGTACACTGCTAATGTCCACATATTTAGCACACAAAGCTTGCTGGTGAATAATACAGTGCAGGAACATTGGTTGTGGAATGTTTGTTCTTTCCTCCATCAACAGTCAAGCAAGTCAAGTTAGTCCAGTCCAAGTTATAATCAACAAATGTTTTTATCAATTCATTGAATATATCCTCTCCGGGAGCTGTGCCATACATGCTATGTAGAGAAGCAAGCTCTTGTGTTATGTTCATGTCTTCATCCACACCTCTAATGAACACAAGCAGTTGAGAGGTGGAACAGCTGTCCAGCGATTCATCCATTGCAATTGAAAAATGGCAAAACTGGCTTGCATTTTTCGCTAGTTGAGTCACAATGTTTTCACCCAAGTCTGCAACACGGCGAGCAATGGTATTTGCACCCATAGCTACATTTTTAAATTCTTTGGACTTTTCTGGGCAAAGTTCCTCAGCTACCCCCAACAAACATTCCGTCACTACTTCACCATCTGTAAATGGTTTTTCACTTTTAGCCAGGACATAGGCAACTTTATAACTGGCCTTAGTTAAGGATTCATTTTCATTTGAGGATTTACTGAAAATTGTCTTATGAAATGTGAGTTGATTTTTTTAATTTTGAAAAATTTTCAGCACAGACTTTACCCTTCAGCTGTGCATATTTCTCCCGATGTTTGCTTTCATGATGACGGCGCAGATTATATTCTTTCATCACAGCCACGGTTTCATTGCAAATCAGTCACAATGCTTTCTCGTCGGATTTGATGAAGAAGTATTTCAAACTCCAATCATCTTGAAACTGCCGACACTCATTGTCTATTTTTCTTTTCCTCTTCTCTGCCATTTTCGGGTTCTAAAAATAAAAGTGAATTCAACATGAATAAATAGTGAAACTGTAAGTATCTTGCACACAATATCGCTCAAAAATGAACACTGGTAAATAGTATCACTATTTAAAATAGAGTGCAACACATTTCACAATTTTGACCAATATGCATACTGTATAACACCAACAATTTGACAACGTTTATTACGTTCCTTAGTCACATATACATATGCATACATACTATTGCCCATGTGTGTAATGACAAGTCACATTGAGTTCACATCACTAATAGCTTTGGCCACATAGTTAAACTTTATAACACTAGGCCAGCAAAATATATCAATCATTATCCATGCCATGAAAGAATGTAAAAATTATAATAGCAAAGAAGAGAAAGAAAAAATATATATTAAGTATATAACAAGTATGATTTAATATGACTAAAAACGTGGGGCGGGTGTTTGGTATAAAAATTAAAGATTTTTAATTTAGAAGGCAAAAGAGAGATCTATAAGTGAGAGTATGAGTGAGCTGCATATGTTAAACCTCATAAGCGCCCGCCCCACGTTTTTAGTCATATTAAATCAAAGTACTTGAACTTATAAGTTTTAAATTATTTTCTTCTTTTTAGTCCGCTTATAAAAAACGTGGTTTTTAAAAATCTTTTTTTTTACTTCTATTTATTAAAAGCATATTTATGGACCTTAAGCAAATATGTAGAAAAATAGTCATTTATTAAAAGTTATATTATATTTTGCAGATTCAGACTGTACAGTGTAGAGTTACTATGGGTCTGTCACCTCATATAGCAGCAGGTTAGCAGTAGCTAGCCTGTGTGGTTCGGCACCATGTTCTCTTTGCGTATATTGACCACCAGTCACTATCAAGCCTTGCCTATACCTGGCATTGATGCCACCCACTCAGAATTCAGGGACACGCCAGTTAAAAGAGTACCTGTGCTTCGTATCTTTGGTTCTACGCCAGCAGGTCAGTTTAAAATACTTGTTTTGTTTAAGCCTAATAGAAACAGTAATAAATGGAATAGCACCTCTTAAATGTATTAGCTTTTTCTTTTGGGACCCAGTAAAGTTAAACGGCTGGATAGCGAAGTCAATAGTGCGCTCGCCTCACATGCTGAGGGGCGTGGGTATTGAGCCCACGTTAAAGCCACTATAAAAATGTTGCTGAATGACTAACGCTAAGAAAGTCGTCCTCTGACCTGGAGAGGGATGAGCGCCGCCAAGGTCTACTAAGCCCGAGAATGTTCTAATGAAAACATTAGAACCCCCTATGACCTCCCAAAAAAAAAGGTTTTGGGACTAAAATGAAAATAATAAAAGTTAAATGAAAATTCTTTATTTTCTGGACCTAATTATTTCAAATTTGATACAATTCTGATGCAGTTCGCAAAAGAGAGCAACCTTCCTTTTTAACTTAATTGACAATTTATAAGCGGACATGCACATTAAAGCAGTCATCCTGATTTTCATAATTATTTTGTTTTCATGCTAAAATAATGGATTATATGTATTTTGAATTTAGATACATAATTTTTCCCCAATTTAATAATCTTTTAACTCTAAAATTAATTGTAGAATCATTAAAAACTGCTTTCCATTTTTTCCCCACCCCTTAACAAATATACAGATATTTGTATTTAAAAGAGTTAAAACTTAATGACATGTAGTTTATTATATTTTGAATCACATGTAGAATTATTATTGCCAGAGAATTGTGGATTTAGGATAATAAGTAAACGATACATTGCATTAGTTTAGTTTATATTTTAATTGACACCAGTGGTCCCGAAAAGTTGACTTGTGATGGAAATCTCCATTAATTGCCATCCTTGTAAAAGACAGAACATTTTCCATTTAGGATTTGTTATTTGTATGTAATATTACAAGGATATAATACTTTATAAATTTTTAATAAATTAGAAAATTATCTTTATCAATTTTAATAATCTATTACAGGTCAGAAAACATGTATGCATGTACATGGAGTTTTCCCCTACTTGTATGTACCCTATGATGGAACACAACCATCTGATAGGTATTTGAGACAATTTGCTGTCAGCTTAGATAAAGCTCTGAATGTAGCAAACAGATCAGCCAGCTCAACTCTCCAACATGTTTACAAGATATCCCTTGTATCTGGAATGTAAGTGTTCATTATAATGTGAGATAAATTAATTGTGGTGCATGAAAAATAACACTTTATTTGTTACACGCTACCCAAAAAGTTAAGCTTGTTTTTTTTAAAGCTATTAAATATTATTAAAAAAACAAATCATATGTTGAAAAAAAATGTTTTAAATAGAATCAAAAATAGATATAAAGGTTACACCAAAAAAAGGATATAAAAAAGTATAACACTCTATTGTTAACTCTAATTTTTTTTTAATAATTAGGATCAATTTATGATATTAATTTAGGTTTTATTTAGCTTGGGTAATATGTTAATTAAGCTAGGGTAATATGTAAGTTTAATAATTTGATCATGTTGTTCAATGTCTATTGAATGAATTCCTCAGTGACTTGGTATTTGTTTCTCTTACCCTGTTTCCCCCTTTTCATGGATTCTTGAGATAATAATGGTAGTTGTTGTAAAGGGAGTAATGTTGGTGGTTGTGGAAGGGGAAATGTGTTGGGAGGTGGAGTTGTACAAGGGAAGGGGAGAGGCAGTACAGGCCATGAATACCAGAAGTATTATTGATTATTGGACTCAGTGCTGATGTAGCCTGGCTCTCACAGCTCAGTGTGTGTGTGTGTGGCTATATGTGTGGCAATGTCTGGCTTCCTTATCTGTGTGTGGAGTGTAAGTATCTTAGGGTGGCTGGCTGACTAGCTGGCTTGACCAATGGTCACCAGCCTATTTCACTGTATTTTCAAAGGCTAAAGCAGTGAGCTGTTTATGCACCATTTTTTCCCCCCTGATATGATTCTGTTATAAAATCTGATGGAGTATAATCCAGTCTCTTAAATAACATAATGGTGGCCTAATTCTCATTGGTGGCTAGTTAAAATGAGGGAGTATTGTATTATTGTGTAGAATATTTATACAATAAATTAATGGACCTTTGTTTTACACAGGTTATCAAGAAGGGATAAACAATGCATATCTGTGACAAAAATGTGTTCTTGTAGAAGAACAAGAAATAAAAAATGAAAGCATAACCCAAATATCACTAAATTTTAGCTTTTCTAAAAGTCATCACAAATAGCTCTACTCTTTCCTATGTAAAGATCCGTAGTAAAAATAGAGGAGGCATGCTCTTTTTATCCCTTCTCATAGAATTGTAACCTGAAAAATCATTAGCAACTTTGGTTAGCTGTTTAGTTAACACCGGCTTAAATAGAACTCAAGTTTTAATATATGTATGAATAAAAGAAATAAGTATAACGTATTCATTAACCATTTTGTTTTTTTAATATAAACACTTTCCTTTGTTTTAAATGTTAAGCAAAAATTTTACATTATTTTGCTATTATTACATTTGTCAATAATAAATTGGTTTAAAAGATTGAATAGTTATAGAGAATTAAGTATAGCCAGATGGTTATTGATCATCTAGTACAAAACCAATAGTGCTTTTTCTCCACAGTCACCAGTTTTGTCAATTTATCTATGGCTCATCTGTCATTCCAACACACTGAAATTCTTAATGATACTCTTTACTGTTTTACATTTAAGAAATATTTTGCTTATTTCCTTTCTCATGTTTTGAAATTTTAAACTTCAACTCATAAAACTAATTTTGTTTCAAAAAGTAATTTTTGAAACAAAAGGCATAACTTTTGAAATTCAACAAAAATTGAGGATTCCCTTTTTAAAAAAAATATAGTAGTAATATAACTTAGAAATAACATCATTTAAACCATGCCAATTAGCTCATATTTATCTGGAAGATCTGGCCTGTATTTAGAAAAAAATGAACCTTACAACTTAGAAATTAAGGAATAAAATAAAATGTTAATTTAAATTGAAGGAAAGCAAGAAATTTGAAAAAGCTTTATGCATTGAATGTTTTTTGGCTTGCCATTTTTAACATTGTTAGAGTATCTCACACACACACAACTTTACGGCAGATAATGTTATAAAACACTGCATAACGCATTCCTCAGACCTATGTATGGCTACCATCCTCAAGAGGAGCAGTTCCTCAAGATATATCTTTACAATCCTAATGATGTCCGCAAGTAAGTCTTTCTAAGCTATGATGGCATAATTTTAAAACTAGGATTTGAATAATAATTTTAAAAAAATAATAAAACACTTCTGAAGCACTCAACTAAATTTAGAGATAGTTATTTTGTTTAGAACTTTTATTAAAATATGATGTGTATGGCTGTTTCTAGTAACCTCTATTTTAAACAAAGAAACTTAAATAATTTGCAAATTTACTTATGATTTATTAATTTTATTTTAAAAACTTGTAGAAAAGTAAGGAATTTAGTAAATAAATGGTGATTGATTGATATTTATTTTTTTACTGTCCTATAGAGCAGCGGATTTGCTTCTTGGGGGTGCGGTCATGAATAAACCATTTCAGCCACATGAATCGCATATCCCCTATCCTTTGCAGGTAAAAAATTGAACACTTTATCTTACTTAATATTTTGTAAGCATATGTTGGGTAAATAAGGGGCTGTATGATGCAGTCCATTGAAATAAAAATTATTTTTTA